>OMOT01083123.1:0-27515 GCA_900312575.1 Acanthochaenus luetkenii
CGAGCTGGGCGGGGTGGGGGGGTGGTGGGGGGATTATCCCCAATTTGGGATTTTAAACTGTAATATAGAAAACAGACTTTTCTCTGTGATCATTGACCTAAGCATTTTGTACAGATGTGTTTCCTCTTTGTGTTTTTGATACTTCCTTTTGATGGTCCAACCACTGCCTTCTGTGGCTGTATGTGAAAGATTACTGCTCTGAGGAAGGGCAGACAGGTATATTTCCTCTACAAGATGGCGATATCGTGCATGACTAATTCCAGGGTCACAGAGGTGGGGGGTGGGGCGGGGTATTGTTAAAGTTGTCAGTAATAATATAAGGGTGTATCAATCTAATGATATTTTATATGAAATTAATAGGAAAAAGAAGAAAAATATGCAGTGCCAAGTTGTAAAGAATATTGTTAAATGGCTGTTTTCTTTTCTTTCTTTTTTTTCAGAGAAATTAATTCACTCGCTCACACATCAAAGATGTGTCCCTGTCATCCATGTCATCATGACACCGTAGGTTACGCGGTCGCCGCATTTTGGTTGACATCAAAATATCAATATTTCTATCTGGACTGTTTGGAAAGCAGTTCATTTTTAAATGAGCAAAACCCCGAGCACAGCAGGTAGACAGCTTAAGTTGAGCACAGGTCACACAGGTGAGATGCCGTTCGAGACCCGGACCGCGCGTCTGCTTGATGCCGACTGCGAACCTCAGTCGGGCAACATATGCAGCCGTGTGTGCCGCTTTAAGTGGCATCAGATTCCCGACATAACACACTGGCACCCATGCTAATTTGCCATTGTTCCATCCGTCACCATCCACCCCTCTGTCGTTCGGCTACTGTGTCATCCCGTCCCCCTCTTTCTCTCTTCCACATCACACTTTGTGTTTTCCAGACGGAGGGGGGCAGCCCAGGAGCTGTCACGCTGCTCTCTTCTTGCAGCAGCTGGGGTCCAGCTTCTCTTTGTGTTTTGCTTTTTTGAAGATGTACTCTGTAGTTTCTTTTTCCTGTTTTTTTGTTTAGTTTTTTAAATAAACAGAAATATTACGGCTCGTCATCACCTCCATCAGTCTGTAACCTCCTCATCATTCCCTGTCTTTCTGATGCAGACCACTCTGTTGTAGTCAGTGGTGATGACTGACGTGAGCATTCTAAACATGCAATAAAAATGCTGGTTGTTCAGACGGTTTTCCTCAAGTCTTCCGTTGTCTGTTTTCCACAGCATAGGACTTGCGAGCAGAAGCCCCGCTCCCATAGTGTGTGACGCAGAGCTGCAGGTTTCCATTGTGCCACATGCAGTTGAGCTCCAGTACAGACGGGGCAGAGTCCTGACTGCGTAGTTGAGATGGGGACGGACGTTTTCAGAGGACAGATAGAATCCAGAGTTAATGTGGTCATCTAAATGTAGCATACCGTCACTGTCTCTCCAAATTGTCCAACTAAGAAAAACAGCCTTGGTTTTAGCTTGATGACAATGTGTGTTTGACACGATCCTATGGTTCTGAAAGGGTTTCATATGAGGTTTCTCAACCCATAGAGGAACCATGTAATCCTACCTTTAAAGTGAAAATATGAAAATCATCCAAATTGGTTTTCACGTGACAATGGTGATATATTCACATGGATTCATAGATTTTGACTTGCGTATACAGTATATACATAAGCATACAAGATGTGCTTTTGCAACTTTCACAACACGTCATAACACAAAATACGCAGGCTTGTTTTACATCAATGTTCACAAACATTAACAATTTTAAAGCTTTTACAACCTGAAAATACATGTCGTATTTAGCTGTCACATACTGTAAGGTCAGTCCATGTATCGAATGCTGAAAGAATAAGCTTCAGAGTGGAAAAAAAACATGCATATACCTTACCAATCTAATAAACCCACGTAAACAAAAACGGGGCAGGAATGTTTCAGTAGGGGGTGCTGTTCTGCAGAACAGATAGGACCTTTAAAATGCGTCAGTACAGTGCCGTGTTTTTCTTGTTATTTTTGCAGGCTACTTTGATACAGGCATCTCTGTCATCTCTGACAGCCACTTCTATCACCTCAGCTTCAACGTTAAATTATATCGTAATTAAGAAGAGACAGTTAAACTGTCTTTTCCCAACAGCAATTTAGGTAACTGCATTTGAAAAGCTATAAATTGTAACAGCATTAAGATTCCAGAAATATTAGCAATATGGATTTCGTGATGGGAGCTAATGCTGATGACGAAGACTTGCATTTTTTACGATGGAGGCACAGGTCATGTTGGCCACTAAACAGGAGACAGAGATCAAGTCTAAGCCCTTTTAATCTTGTGAAACAAGCAATTACAAATAGTTGCATTGATTCGTTAAAAAGCTTTAGGTGACATAAATCGTTTCTTGCTTAGCTTATTGCTCCAATACATAAATGTCAAGTGTATTATTAATTAAGGGCTTTGAAAGACAAGATTTAATGGAAACAATATAAAATCACGACCACTTTTTTTCTGGGCAATATTTCACCCTACATGCGGGATTGTGCATTTCCATGTTGTTTTCACGAGGCCTATCACAAACTGTATCCAATAATATAAACGTCACAGAGCGAGGAGACCTCATAAGGAACGTTGTCCATGTTTTTAAATCATCCTGCATTCATATAAATGAATCAAACAATAACTTCCCACTTTAACATATTATATTATTTCTGTCCATAAAGGTGGATGAAATATTACGGGAACATTTCTCATCAGTGGGTCTCCACAGATATATTGGTGCAGTGACATGATCAGCCAATACTGGCCTTCCACAGATAAATCAGTATTGCCACGTAGACCATTGATAAAGCACCAATATAACTAGGACACAGCTTGATATTTGTTTTTCTTATAAAAGCTATGATTATGCTTCATATTAACTTCATCATCAGATAGACATAGTTAATTTTCCTCCCCTATTATCGATATTGCTATTGGGCCCAAAGGTTGTGTTTCTGCTAGGCCCTAGACGTTAATGATGACATATCAGATGTTTAACCTTTTCTTGTTGCTTAGAGGGATTCGATGCAGAAACCAGACAGATCTTTTAGACTGCAAAAACAAACGTGGATTGCTGCTGTTCACTTGATTCTAATTCAAACATGGCACAGCCATTCACACAAGGCCTTCCCCCAAATAGTCAGAGCTGGCAAACTCCCAATATTGCAGTAAGGCAATTAGCAGCCCTGCAGTATTTGCTATTCATGGTTTGATGTAAAAATGTGTTTATTAAGATGGGCTGCAGGCGCTGGTGCGCAATAGACCTGCTTGTAATTAGATTCCAATTATTTGTCTGTTTCTGATATTGTAAACTGGCACTTACCACATCAGTTAAATTGACACACTGCACCGCTTGGTTTACTCAGTAATTAAAACGTGTTCTGTTAATTAGATGATGACCACTTTATTCCAGGGCTCTTGTGTTTGGGCTCCTCGGCAGCTCGCTGTTTGGATCATGAGTTGCCAGACGCTTCCCTAATCAGCCCTTGTTTTGTTTCAATTACCACCTGCTGTTCAAAAGGCACGCCTCGCCGCCCCCCACCCCCGATACACACACACACGCACGCACGCTCTAAACAACGCCAGGCCTTCATGCTACCGGCCCCGGCTCCAACACCACACACACGAATACACAGCTGGGCCCGCTTTCTTCTTTATTAGAAGACACAGCAAGGTTTCAAAGCGAGTCCAAGGAATTAAAAGGGGAACTAAAGGAAGATGGAAGTATAAAGGTACTTATCACATCAGTTAGTTGTCGTCTTGTCAGTAGCCAATGGTAATTACTCAGTGAGTAAACAGCTCAGATGCTGAGATGTGTAATCCCCTTGGTAACGGAGGGTTAAGGTGGGGCATTGTTGGACCCGCTGATGGTCCCACAAACTGAAGCTGCACTACGTTTAATGTCCTATAATATGTTGTGGTGGGAACTAAATGTTCATGTGCTTCTGGTCAAATCACACACTTTCCTCTTCTGTAAAACAACAGTATCAGTTTAATAAGTGGCCGTTTCATGTCACGTGTTGTCATGTATGAACAGTCAAGACCACGTTAATCGAGTCAATTCCAAGACCAGGTCCAGCTGAATTCAAGTCCAGACCTGGTCCAAAGGGGGTCGTGGCCAAGTCAAGACCGAGACCAGAAGACATCGAGTCCTATTCAAGATCAAAATACACAATCAATAATGTTCAAGATACAGATAGATAAGATTGATAATGCATAGAAGTTTGAGGCCCATTATATCCACAGGTGGAGAAATGAAACCAGACTAAGACCAGTCCGAGTCAAAACGAGGCACGAGACCGAAACAAGTCCGAGAGCAGTGGTGGGTGTTGAGACTGGACTCCGGTGCTGCAACCCTGTTTACGAGCCTGCAGAATCATCTCTGCCTGACCTACAGAAGCAGCGTAGAGTCGGTAGCAGACACAACCAACCCAGCGACGTGGAAGAGTGTCGTGACCCTTGAACAGGACAGATCCCCCAGTACCCCAGTGTGAGAGAGGCGGGTCCTCTGAAGGAGTCGTGTCCCGGTGTCCGACCGGAAAGAAGTGTTTTGTTTGAATAATTGAAGAGATGCATAAACAACATGAATAATTACATTTCACTCTCCCACTTTGTGTCAGAGTGAATTAACGGATTGAGGCCAAGTGGCTGCCGGGACGGTCAAACATCACAGCGGATCCAGGGAGGAAAATCTTGATGAACATGCATAGTGAGTCATCGGCACAATGAGGGTTGAGAAATCATTGCAATCGCTGTTCGTTTTTAGATAGACACAAGTAGAACATATCTGACCCTAACACTACTTGCAGGCCATGAAAGTGTTACAACTAATATTAGAAGAAAGAAAAATTGACTTTTCCCCCACAAGTGTTGCTAATTTTAAGAATGATCTGAATATGATCTGCTCAAAACAGACTGATGCACTACATAGGACCAAAGCCTTGAGGCAAATAACTAGATAATGTAGTAATAGTAATAAAGGTCCTAAATGCACCTAGGATTGTAGAGTCAACCCTCAACCCCTTGTTGCTTTAATAACTAAAAGATGCACACAACATACAAACTTTCATATTTTCTTTGAAAACATCAGTCATGCGGAAACCGTTCTGATGCATATATGACCTTTCTGTCGCTTCCTCGCCGCTCCTCTCATTCCCCTGGGAATGTAATGCCGTTTTTTCTTTCCCTTTCAAAAAGCTATCATTTAAACATGTCATGGGTAGTGTTTACCTGCAGTGGACCTTGATTGAGGGAGCCTGTGACTTCACACTGATGCCTTCCTAATCTGTATGACTGGCATGCTAATTTCTCTGACGCTGCCATTCAAAACACAAACATGGAATGTTGGTTTTAGAACTGGGAGACCTGGTAGAGTGAGTTTCAAGTGCTTATTCAAATATTTCATTAAAATGTAAATTTTGACATCGCCGTACGTCTAGCTGTGCACAAGGCATGACTTAAGAAGTTATGAAGTTAAGAACAGCATTTCTCTCTCTGATGCCAATTAACTAGGGGACAATAATGTCCTCACCTTGTTTTTATCTCCGCATAACAGCATGCCAACAATGCAACAGGAGTTTCAGGGAGCCGTATTGACTATTAGAATAGGCGGACTGACAGAAGAAGAGAAAAAACATGTATAGAAAGCCAAACATGAAGCCATGAGTGGTGGCTAATCGATTCTCTTATCTTCACAAAGTGCAAATGAAGTGATTAAAATTGAAATAAACTACTGAAAGTGAATTGTGTCAGCCCAGGTTCAGTGCTGTTATGAAACTGTTGGATTGCAGTACGGATCCCCTCAGGCAGAGCTGCACTGTCATTATATTATATATACAGTATATAAAAAAAGACATTACACATTTAACATCCTTGCTACTTATAAACATGCACAATCTTTGAGGCGGTTTGACAAGATGTTTTGGAGTCCGGCCTGCTGCTTTAAATGTGTTGCAAGTAAAACAGACTTGGTAAAGTGATAGAAAATCAGCTGCCAGTCTCAATGCATGTCACCGATTGCTCATCCCAGTGCGTCTCCTTCTCAGCACATGAATCAATGAATAGATATTGAGGGCCGTCGACACTAAGCGGGTCAATTTGGTGCAGAAAAGTAAAGAAACACTCTTGTTTGGTGTTTCTCCACCTTGATGAGACGCTGAAACTTTAGTGTAAGCCACCTCCGGGTTCATATCGCTCAATGTTCTTCACTCTCCCCTTTGATTTCTTTATTCATTCTCTCATTTTTAACTTGCAGGGGGAAGACAAAATGGTTGCAGGTGGTGATGAAAATAAGAGCCATCCATCATTATTTATTAGGCATGAAAAAGATACACAATAATGTGATTTAATCTCTCGGCAGACAATTATTTCCACATATTGATAATGCAATGCGAAAAGTGCCATGAATCCTAATATGATGTTTGCTTTTATTGGTGTATGATACAACCAGAACAAATAATGTAATTGTATCAGGGAGAGAATGTGATTATTTGCACATGCTAACATTATAATACCAATCTTCCGGAGACAATGGTATCATATTATTTTGCTGTGCTTAACTAGTTACAATTTGCATTAAGTTATTATGTCTGGGTGGCAATAAAGACAGCTCTCTGCCTCTGGTCTGTGTTTTTCTTCAGGTCGCATTACAGCTCTCATCCCTCTGCAAACATTTGGAAGATTTCAAGTCCAGGAAAACTTTTAGATAGAGTGGAAATGTAACTGCAATCGAATGGTATGTTTTTGTTTCTGATCGCACACTATGCCCTGGTCATCTATTTATTTTGTTGCATCTCTCATAAAATGACTATGCAAATGATAGTGCTAGAAAAAACAACAACAACAACACCTTTTCCATTAAAAAGGGAAATGCTTTAAATATTTGCACATAGGTGCGCTGATTTGGTTATTCACAATTTCACGATAATTAACATTAATGAAGGACCAGCTTGATGCACTGACTGTCAGGCCACATCAGGACACCTCTGTAAACTCCTCTGTGTTTTGCATTGCATGGCATTCACGCCATAGTGAACTAATGACCATGTGAGCCCATGTAAAATTAGATCATGCATCCACAGAAGTGTCTGTCTGACATTATGAAAATGTTTTATTGATGACTCATTATTAGCAGTCCGGCAGTGAGGTGAGTTTGATCCACCCAGAAGATGCAAAGTGTAATAATAATAATGCCTGGTTAATTATTAATACCCAAAACCTAATCCATCTCAGCAAAGAATATATACATATTTTAGTGTCTCATTTGAATTTTCGCAAAACAAACACACACCTAAAAACCATTAGACAGCCACAGTAATGACAGGTTTAAATAGGAAGATTTTTAAGAATTCATGTGTTAGTGCCACTGCATGGCTCTTGTTGAGAGAGGTCTCCCTGTTTATTCTGCTTCATTTGTATTTCCTCTACAGTTCCAAAAACCACCTAGTATCCCACTGCATGTCCCCGTAGTGCGGCGAGCAGAGCGCATACTGCGCAAAGGCCTCGTTTTGCACCGGAGGCTACAGGAGTGTTTGCAAGTCATTAATGGTTTGTAAATGATATTTGGTCCCTTGTGACATATTATCTGAAATGGTTTTCTAATAACAACACCCACTGGTAATAAAATAAGAGAGCCCTCATGTTGTGATTATGCTTTTCATACATTTGGTTTAGAAAACAAATTTCACAGACACATGAATTCAATATGAACAAGTGCTGGATGCGTTGATATGAATTGTGCTCTCGGATGTTAGGCGTTAAACATTCCCCGCAGTTTGTCATGAATGGCTCCCGGTCCTGATACTCAGAATGATACCTTTGCATCAAGAGATGCTCAGGTTGAGTCGAGTGCATCCGGTGTAAAACTTCTCTCAGCTTATTACACGGTATTCTAAATGCTGCTCATTTGAACTGTCACCTCCTTCCTTAATGACTCCTGACGAATACCCTGTCTTCCTGCGGTGCGTTTCCTGTTCACCACAGCACAAAGGGGAGACGACTTGGCATGGGACACCATACCGCCGCCCGAACACCGTTTGCCTTGTATGTTATGATATGAACCAGCAGCTCGGAGATCAATAGGCCCCCGTGGTGAATGCAAATAACGCAACAGAGTCCTTATCAGGGCCCCGCCGCCAGTCTGTGGCAAACGAAGCCTGCACCTTCCCTGGATACACCGTTGGTCTTTGAAATTAAAGTTGACGCCTGTAATCCAGTGAAATGGTCCCTCTACTCTCTCTTAACACCGGTTTAGTTTCACCCTGGCTGATGATAAAGCATGACAGAAATACAGAGCACTATCTTCTTGCTGGGGTTGATGGGTTGTGCCAGCTTATCAGGAAACAGGCAGCTAACCTTCTTGTGCCCGGCCCGTGGACAGAACTGAGGAGTCAATTTATAAAAGATGCCATGCCGGGTGGCTTGTAAATAAAACCATACTTTCTGTAGAGAAGACGCACAAAAAAAAAGAGAACCGGTTTTATAACCATAACACCCCAGAAGAGTGAGTAAATGTATAAAACAGGAGGCTGAGCGCTAGTGATAGAGTGTATTCATGTAAATCCGCCCAAGCACAGCTGCAGGAAATTGACAGGGATCTAGTGGAGCGCTTTGCCTGTAAATGGTGGGATTTACATGCCTAACTAGGGCTTAACCAGCCTCCCCCGAGTTTACCTGTTACTCCATGCCGCCTGAGCACGCATCTGGACGGGCTAGGTTGCACCGCTGATTCTTAATGCCTTTTCATCCTCCCTCATATCTGTCAGTCTCAGAAATGAACTTGTAAAACTGCACCGGCCCTACTGAGTATCGTAAAATTGGTTTGGCGTAATGGCACATCGGGATTTGTGTTCGTTTTTTCTGTTCTGGAAGTGAGAACTTTTCAGCTGTGCTAGTTTAAGCCCGAATAAACGCTTACGATAGGATGTGGCCAACGCTTCAACTAGGCGCACAGTCTTGCAAGGTGTGAACACCGGGACTGCCGTGACTCATGGGGGAATTCAGATTATTACCAAAGGTTATGTTTTCGGCTCAGTGTGTTTGTCTGTCTCTGTGTGTGTGTGTGTGTGTGTGTGTCTGCATGTCCGTCCGTCTGTTAGCAGGATATCTCACAGTTATGAACAGATTTGCATAAAACTTTGTTAACTTTCCACGACCACTATACTGTATATCAGCAGATGTTGCCGAAAGGTGGAGTGAAACAAAGCATCACGCCACACACATAGTGATACTAAACTACAGACCTGCATTGTGTTATAGTGTGCGGATTCCAAACGTCTGCTCTGTGGTGGCTCAAACTTTCACAGACTATCTTAGTATCATGACGACGACGCCATCAAAGTTCCAATAATGCTCAAAACGCAGCTTTAGGGAGCTGAGAGCTTCAGCTACCGCTGCCTCTGTGATGACGTCGCCTCTACGCTGCCGCAAACACAGGTCACGTAGTCCTTCCGAATACCAGTTCCTCGGCAGTACACCAAAACCTGTCAGAGAGAAGGGCGAGGCACAATACTTTGCGGGTTAAGAAGCCACTTCTGCACATTTTTCTCAAGTCTCTAAATGGCTGAAGACACGGAAGAATCAGCCACTTGCATGAATTGCAAGAGATCATATCCCGCTGTGATTTCCCGTATTTCACTCTTGTAAACTTATACTGATACTTCCAAAGTACTGAAAAAAAAACGTATTTTGTATGGAGAAACTGTATAAGTTGGATGGCTTCCTTAGCGGAGGTCTTTGCTCTACTGAGCACATTTTCTAGTATTAATGCATTGAGGAGAAAAGTGCAAGTCTTTTCCTTTTTGGACAGGATGTGGCTTTGGGCAGTGGAGACGGTGGGTGTCGCTTCTGGGCTCCCAAGCCCTCGCTGAATCTCAGCCCCTGTAGGCAGATTCTGTAGACCGCTCATGGCATTTTATACTAAGCGCAAAAGCTTTTCTTTTCTTTTTATGAAAACACATCTGTACACTAGAAGAAGCAGCAAACAACATACAGATGTAGTCTCAAGAAAAAACATCTAAATGTTTCCTCATTTGTTTTAGTCAGATCCCTGAGATTATATAAAAAACACAAATAAAGCAGCACAAATACTCTTAATGCCGTCATCCTGTCACACAGGAACCAAGTGCAAATGCAAAGTGTTCCTTTTGAGTTGTGTGTTTTGTTTGTGTATTTTTTCCCCTCCCAAACAATGATTTTCAGAACCGCCGCCAATAAAATTAATGGGAGACTTGCTGAGTCCATACAGGAAGTGAGCTTTTTAAATAAACACATTGTTTCCAAACTAATCCACACCCCTATTGTTTACAGTTGGGGAACTGGGCTGGGTGCAGACCGGGCCTGTCACTGGCCCGCCCCAATTAATCCTCCCTGTCAAGGCCGCTCCATTTCTAAACAGAGCAAGAAAAAGATAAAGCTGTCACCCATTCTTTTACTTTGATGTCATTTCAGTTCGGCATTAGAAGCTTTTCCCCCCATTTGTCCAGATTATGTACAGATGATAAAAGCCTAATTAACTAATAGACTGACTTTGACATTATTTCAAAAAATCTTACAGCAAAATATGTCCCATGATCATAGCGTCCAGTATATATACTCAATACTTGACCATGGGAGGGATTAAACATTACACGGAACACAGCACATGTCCTCTATTAGCATCCAAAAGAAAATGTGCATGATCTATTGTATGCGTCATCAGGTTATTGGGCCTGAATTTGAAACATCTATGGATATTCAGAACCGCAACTACTCAGTCAACCACTCTCCCCTCTCGCTCATCACCTGCTGCATCGAGTTTTGTTTCAAATACCACCGCTCACTTGTAGGCCCATTTGCATAATGTCCAATGAGAGATTGTAATTCATATCTCCACTCTTCAGTCAGCTACCTCACATTTCCATTTCAATCAGTGACTATAGCCTTTTCCTCTTCTTACCCACTGAAAGTATATGTTGGACTCCGCTGTCTCGATCTAAAATGCATTTGGGGACACAAAGGGATAGGCATGCATATTCTACATATTTCCGATGTACTCCCAAGTATCAAATGTTGCAAGTGCATCCTTTAATAGCTGGCCATTCACTGACTGCTCCTGTGTATCTCTGTGGTGTAGAGCGTGGCACTAACACTGCCAGGAGCCTCGGCCATGCTCGAAAAACGTGTGCACTCATTTTGGCTAAAAAGTGTCCACCCCTCTTCTTTTGCCATGACAGCAGCATTTAATAGCTACAGTCTTTTTTCAACCTGTGGCACTCTGTTTTTTTTTTAAAATCTTGTGGTGTATTTCTAGAATATTGGTGGGTCGAATATGAAACTCTGACACATGAGCCACTTCCTGGAAGCTCTCGTTTTCATACAGCTGCAGAGATTCAACACATCATCATGGAAAAGGTCAAGCAAGTGGAAAATGTGTCTATTGTTACTGCACTGTTGACTTCATCTGTGAAATGAATGAACGTTTGACATGTTTGTTCCCTGGTATTCTGCATAGATGGTTAAAACATAATAAGGGAAAGTGTTGTGAAGCTAACACCCACACAGGCATCTGTTGCTCAGAGATGTTGATGAGAAACCCCTGTGTCAGAGTGAAGCCTCGAGGAGACGGCAGGTTATATCTTCACTGTCTTGGAAGCCACCATAGGAAAACTCTGCTGCATTTGGAAAAGCTCACTTCCATGTCCTCCACCGCTGGCTGCCTGCTGTCTGTTGGTTAGAGGGCCGCAGTGCGTGGTAACCCAACATCCAACTTAGGGGAAAGTCTGTCCGTTGATGAGTCATAGTGAACCTTACTTATTACTGTTTAATCGCTCTTTTAGTGGAACTTTCTGTGCAGGTCTAGTTAGGTGAGCTGGGACTTGTTCAGTTCACAAGGGAATTGTATGCATGTTTGCATGTTTGCATGTTTGCATGTTTGCATGTTTGCATGTTTGCTTGTTTGCTTGTTTGCTTGTATTGGAAGGACTCTGGAACTCCAGGCTCATCAATCATGCAGAAAAGAGAAGAGGAAAAAGACAGACAAATCATAATAATCACACTTTGCCACAAACTGCTCTCCCCGGCCTTCTGATTTCCAAGTCTGGTTACACACATGTTGGCTCCGCAGAATATTCAATAGACATTTATAGGAAATAAATTAAGAGATGAATGCAAACCATATGGCATTCGGAGGTTTATTTGTAAAGCCACTGCATCAAAGCTTTTTCCAGATCACACCATATTAGCTATGTTTTTCCAGTCCAGCAAAATCAGGAAGGTAACCACAGACTTCCCTGATGGGAAACACATGAGCGCGGCCCACGGAGACAAGGAGCCTCATACGTGGATGAGGCACTGCATCAGGGAGCGTCAGTGAAAACAATTATTCCCTGCATGTCTGGATGTCATATGTCACCCCGGGCCAGCTTTAATAGGAGGGAGTGCAGTGCCCCGTGACACAGATGGAGCTGCGTCACTCCTGTGTGGAGAAATATGGTCGCTCTGTACCATTTTGGACTCTTAGTCCTACAGTGACACCCCCCCCCTCCACATTCACACTTTAGGTGAGGTGGGCTGGATGCCTGCCTGGGGTGTGGGCTGGAAGGGAGCCCGGGAAGGGAGCCAAGAGGAAATGACAGTGCCATGCAGGGTATACACTTCCACCCCTATGTGAACGCATGACCCCCCACCCTGCCAGACAACTTCACAGTTCTGTGCATTTAGAGTGTGACAGCAGCAATCCTCCTGCGTGTGACGGGCCCAACAGCAGCGGCCCGCCGACGCCCAAGGTGCTTTTCTCCTTCGCTGATGTTGGTCTCGCACTGCACGGCGCCCCTGCCAATGTTAAGATGTGGAATGCCACCGCTAAGAGCCCAGACTTCTTTTTTGATTATTTTTTTCAAAAGAGGAAGGTATTATTTATGCTGCAGACACACATTTTCTGCAACATGTCAAAAAGTGAGCTTTTCCACACACCCCAAGCCGCTCTATTCATAGGGCCGCGTAAGTGCTCATTCTCATGCCATTTTACAGGGTAGACATCATAGCATGGGGGTGAACTCTCTCTCTCACTCTTTGTTTCTCTCTCACTCTTTGTTTCTCTCTCTCTCTCTCTCTCTCTCTCTCTCTCTCTCTCTCTCTCTCTCTCTCTCTCTCTCTCATAGACATACACAAACACACACATACATGTACCACAGGCTCAGTATGATCAGAGCCTGCCGTGCTATGTGCCATCGGGCAGTTTACCTCACTACAGAAAGAAAAGCCAGGGCTTCCTGCTGGGGGGAAATGCATAAAAGCGCCTGACTTAAGGCTATAATTAGCCACTATGTTGTTTCGAATGTGTAAGAATGAAGTCTTTGGAGAAATTGAATTGTTTATTTATTTACGTTTGTTGTTTTAATTTTCTCTCTAAATTAGCAATTTTTTACTGATTGTGGCAAAGATCTCTCCAGCATGCATCATTTGGTGTTTGACAGAGGTAATGTGTGCAGTGAAAATTTAAAGGAATACAAAGCAGAAGAAAACAAGCATGAGTGTCACGCGAAGTGACTCGTTTTACATTCATAGGAAATAAACGACTAGCGTTTTCCTCTCAACAGCTTCAGGAAGCTTTTGATGCTGAGCAGTGGCTGTGGATGACTACAGTCAGGCCCTTCCATAATGACGTATGAACTCTTAAACGAATACAAATGTATGACCTCTGTCTCGTGTCTAGTAATCCAACCAAACCAAATGCCCCCGCCACTGGTGTACAGCAAGTGGTTCATGAAAACCATGGCGTTCAGGAGAAGTCACATAGTGTGTTCCCTGCAGAGAACAGCAAAGCTCTTGTATTATTTCTGCACATCTGCTGAAGTAAAAGGGTTTATAGATATTTGGGGAGATATGGGGATTTTATAAAAGGCATATTCAAGGACCTGCTTGAAAAAGTCCCAGTCATAAAATAACTCACAGCGCCATTAAATCTATAAGAGGAAAACATACTATAAGAAAAAAAAAATATATATATATATATATATATATACGGGTAACAACATGATATTTTTTAATGTATGAATTATATTTGCTCAAACTGTTTCACTGCTCCAGTTTAATGTGGAATTATGCTTTAATTAAACACTGCTGTCAGTGTGCATGGGGACTGGTAATCTGCTCAGATTGAACCGTTTCAACTCAAAGTAATCATGGCTCAGTTTACTCTGGCTACTCTATACACTGTGCATACAGTGCAGCACCCCATCAACACAATGATAAACAGAATACATTTGTATATGTTGGCAACTGAGCAGCTGTCTCTCAATCACGTTGCAAGTGAATGCGTGACTTTCAGTGTTCTGTGCAACATGTAACGTCCCCATCGAATAGCTATCTGTAGCTTTATCAAATCTTCACACTGACATGTTTCTCAGCACATGATTGAATAACCCTCAGTTGCAATTTTGATAGCATGCCGAAGCATACAACATCAATGTGGACTATATACAAAGCTAAGGAAGAGCCGACTCACAACATCTGAAAAAGTAAAGATAACCATAACTCGTATATACTTAATTTGAAACAGGTATGCGCACGCTTTCCGAGGGGAAGAACTGTTTATAAATTGTCTGTCTCAGTAATTCCTAGTGACTGGATCCATAAGGAGTGTAAATTTGTTTCTGGTTTTTGACTACAAAGGTTGAAGGCAGTAGCAACTGGTTGCCTACAAAGGCCTGCCAAGCCAAATTATATTCTTGGGTTGAGACCAACTTTCCAGCAGATTTTTGGTGCTAAATACCACATATTTATATTTTACTATTTAGTGAACAGTGATGATAAGAGGTAAAGATTTACATTTATTACCACTACAAATCCATTAAAACACTGCTAATTATAATGAAATGAGAGGATAAGATGGAAATTGAATGAAATGAAATGTCTACTTTGATCAAGCTACCCAGTTTATGTGGGAAAGTCCTTTATTTGGACACTTTGCACACCCATCACTCAGCCAGCGAGAAAAATCACAATCCAGAAATGTACAACCTGGGAATTCAGTTTAACAAGAAGACACAGTAACACTCTGAATGAGTTCCCATTTCCTGCGCATTCATATAGAAGTTTATTAGTTTCAACAGCAGGATAAACCCTTGTCGACAGCAGGCTAAACAGTTTTCAATTACAAAAATCTAAAGTTTTACCATAGAAAGGCAACCCTTGAGAGAGTAAAACGGAAGGAAAAATAAAATAAAATACAAATAAAAAAGCATCACATTTCTACACCATTCAATAGACATTTTTAAGTATATAATAATAATAATAATATATTGGTCTGAAAACCATGTAGCTTACATATTCAGTTTAAGATACAAACAAAGGCACTACTTTTGGAGATACAAGGGTTATGCCCAACAGCAACAAAGATTTTTATCCATGTCCCAAAAAAGTGTTCTAAAAAAATCTATGTAATTGGAGTCAAATACAAAAATGATTATTTATTATTACACAACACAAAGAAACAAAACAAAGCAAAACATGACAACATACAACAGATGGTAAATTAAAACAAAAAATATTTCAACAACGGATCATAAATGTATAAGAATAGTCATAGAAAGCATGAGCAGCTAGTTTCAAGATGGGAAAATAGAGTAGTTTTGAATATACCTAGTGATGTTATAGATCGTATATGATGTGGTAAGTCAGAAGCAGCCTTTAAATTAGATGCTCTTTTACCAATTGTTTTTTATTTAGAACATTTTGGAACAGAAAAGAAAAGCTGATCTAAATGTCTACAAATGTATGTTGATTTAAATAATAGGGGTAATTGAAATAAATACACTTAAAGATGAATTGCAGCCAGTGAAAATGTCTCTTTGTGTTTAAGGAAAACCAATTCAGTGCATCAAAGATAACACAGTGATGAGTTTGGTAGGGGCATCTTAGAACAAATATGCAAAGGCTATTTGATAGAATTAACTTTATCCAGTGTAGAACCATCATTACAAGTTATGGATAGATTGTTTGACTGGAGCCTAAGATATTGCCTGGTTCCCAAAGGCATAACATGGGATTTATTTTTGTTAAGTAGTAATATTTTGCAGAAAGCCAATTATAAACCATATCAAAGTCAGACTGAAGTAAGGTTTGAATATATGATATGTGACTGGGATGTATAAATAATTGTGTCATCTGCATATCATTGAATATTACAATTTGAACACATTAAAGGAAGATTGTTAATAAATATGTAAAGAAATAGAGGTCCCAAGATTGATCCTTGGGGAACACCTTTCTCCAGGACTAACAGATCAGACTTATTTCCTTGTAATACAACAGATTGTCTTCTATAATGAAGATAGGAGTAAAACCAAAACAGAACATTTTGAGAGAGACCAATATCATGAAGCTTATCTAAAAGGAGATAATGATCGACCAAATACCTTAGTTAAATCAATAAATATTGCCTCTGTGAGTTTACCATTATCAGTGGAGGAAAACACATCATTAGTTAGTTTAATAAAAGCAGTGGACGTAAAGTGATTACTGTAGTCCTAAATCCAGACTGAAATGGGGATAAAATATTATTTTCATTAAGATAATGAGATAGTTGATTATATATTAACTTCTCAGAAATGTTGGCTATAGGGCTAGTGATGGAAAAGTGTCTATAGTTATTGAGATCATGTAAGTCCCCTTCTTTGTGAAGTGGATTAACTCTAGCACACTTCCAGATAAATGGTAACTCACAGGTAGTCATCCATCCATCCATCGTCTATACCCGCTTGCTCCTATTCAGGGTCATGGGGTCTGGAGCCTATCCCAGCATGCATCGGGTGGAGGGCAGGGAAACACCCTGGACAGATCCCCAGTCCATCACAGGGATAACACATAGACAGACAAACACAGTCACACTCACATCTATGGGCAATTTAGAGTCTCCAATTCACCTGACCTGCATGTCTTTGGACTGTGGGAGGAAACCGGAGCACCTGGAGGAAACCCATGTGAACACGGGGAGAACATGCAAACTCCACACAGAAGGGACCAGGTGAGATTTGAACCCAGGACCTTCTTGCTGTGAGGCGACGGTGCTAACCACTGAGCCACTGTGCCGCCCCACAGGTAGTCAGAGATAGGTTAAACAAATCAGCAAGAGGATAAAGTAGTATATGGGAGGACAGCTTAACAAATTTGGGAATCTTTAAATCTTGAGCAATGAATTAGGGATCATGAAGTAATGTGTTGTCAATCCGTATTTGATTACCAAAACTATTATCTGCTTTGTTAATTTCACAAACTGTTTGGGTTTTTTGAAGTCATCATTAAGATTTATAATAATTGGATTTAGCATTCCTAGTCTTATTTTTGCTCACGTTCCTTAAATGTCTATATATTTCCCAATCAGCAAGATCCCTTGTCTCTTAGCCCAGGCTTTATCCCTCTGTCTAAACAGAATTCAGTTCAGAGCTGATCCAAGGTAAGTGTCTTAACTCTAATAAATGTCCAGGGGGCAAATTTATCAACTACATCCATGAACTCAGTATAAAGAAAATCCCAAGCATCTTGAACATCTGGTATTAATTGAAACCTTTCCCAGTTAATAGACATCAAGTAATGGATTACTGGATCTATATGAATTGTCCTATATTATCAGATTTTAATACTTTTTGCGGTAATTTGTGCATTTTAATCTTCCACACACAGTAAATTGGTCTGGTGGTCACTGAAGCAGTCAGACATAACACCAGCATTTAGAAACCTGTTGGGATGTGTAACAAGTGTCCAGTCTAACAAGGACTGACATTTGGGTTTGACTCTAGTGTGTGATCATTAATAAGCTGAGTTAGGTTCAAGCTTCCAAATATTTTTGTTCTTGGAAGATTTATCTAACAGTTACTATTGAAATCACCTAAAATGATAATTTTGTTAGTACACTTAATAGAGTTAATAGTAGAGGTGTTACAATTAAAAGGGTCAGAGGGAGAAGAGGGTAATCTATATATGTTTCCAATAGTAAAATATTTATTCTCATGAAGAATTATCTTAAATAAAAATACACTAAAATTGATTTTTTTGTGTAATCCTCTCAGACACCAAGTTAGAAGAGACATATATTGCCACTCCTCCACCTCTATTACATCTATCAACTCTATACAACATGTAATTTGTAAGTTTGATGTCATTGTCAGTGATTTTACTGCTAATGTTTCAGAAAGTGTCATAATATTAGGTTTATAATAGTCAACCCAAGTTCTAATTAAATCATTTTTATGGTCAAGGCTCCTGATATTAATATCTATGATCTTTAGTCCTTTAGCATTATCCTGTTTGAAAGTAAACATGTATTACTTATTAACTGTTATTTTCTTATTTTCTGTAAAGTCCTTTGAGACATGCTTGTGATAAAGGACTAAATGAACTTGAACTAAAAGTCTCCTGCCAATTTCTATTTTGAACCGGAAAAACAATACCATGACAGTTTGTGTTCTTTTAAAAAATAGTTACCAAAGAAAATATAACAGCACACATTGTCACAAGCTCCTTGATTGGCACAAGCCAGCAGGCGACAGCGGCGGCCGAGAGAGCAGCGGAGAGAGCAGCGGAGAGGGCGACAGCGGCAGCCGAGAGAGTAGCCGAGAGAGCAGCCGAGGAGCGTGGCCGGGCAGTATTGTCCAGCAAATGTTCCACAAAATCATCTACTCTCTTTCATTTTCCCTGTTATAGAAACTGGTCATGCTCAAACATTTCGACGAATAGCGTGACACAGAGTGTCCCTTGAGTTTCACTTGATATTGGTTGTCTTATTTGTCTTTCGTTCGACTCCACTTGAATATTATTTTTATTTTAAACAAGTTCAGAGAGAATTTACCCTCATCTATACTTAAAACCCTCAGAGCAATCAAATCTTCATCAGGTCACTTGTCTTTGTCTTCACCCACTTCAACAACTTAAAAACAGATGAGAGTCACCTTCAAATATGATCTTCATCATACAAGTATAGACCACAAAAATCCTTGTGATTCTGCATTTCTTTATTCAATGTCAATAGCAGAGAACAATGGGAATAAATCATTGCATCAATGATGGAAGGGAATAACGGCATCAGGCCCGTCCCCCCCACCTGTGAAAGTGATTACATTTCATGATTAAAAGGAAAAATAATTAAATACCTGTGAAAAAACCCAGTGTTTACCAGGGTGGATCTTGGATACCGTGGATACAAAACAACACAGAATGCTTTGTGTTATTGTTGTATTCTGCAGATCAAAGCAGGTTTGAATAACGCCATTATTAATACATCTGAAAATTCACTCTGATATTCAGTAAACAAAGTCAATACAGGATGCGCACCGTTCACTGGTCTTTTATCACAGCATAATAGGCCTTCGACTGAGGCAGCGCGATATAATGAACAAAAACGTGCAGGGCTTGGGGTGCCTGCTGTGTTCAAAGATGCCAGTCGTATTCAGGGTACTTTCTAATGGAAATAAAGGTAATCTTTCCATCCCTTTGAGCCGGCGCTCACATTCTTCTGCTGTTGTCTGGAGGGAACATGCAATGACCAGGTGGTGGTGGGAGTCCGTTGAAGAATGAAGGGGAATCGACAGTCACCATAAAGGTCAAAGTGAGCGGCTGGAGTGTCCCTCCTCGCTCTGCTGCTGACCGTCATGATGTCTATGGCTCTGCCGTGCCTCATGCTGCTCACAAACAGAGCGCAGGATGCAACGGGAAAAATATAGGATGGGTATGAAGAGTTTCATTCCAACATTATCCGTCTAAAAATACAATGTTACCGCAAGTTCATGGGTCAGTACTTAATACACACAATGCCATCCTTCAATGTTTTAATATTTTAAAAGAAAAGGTTGTGGGATAGCTAATGGCTGTAACCATCATTCACAGTGAGTTTTGCTTTCATATCATTTTGTGGGAGTAGATATCACCAATAGTTGTGGTATGTTTCACTCTTGACTGACATCTCAGACCAGCATGACAGGCTGTGATCTCTGATGCATTATAAGATGTATTTATCTCCCATACCAATTTCTTTAGGATGTGCAATAAGCCTTATGTTTCCTCGTCATTTATTAACAGCGATGGCAAAGTGTATGCATCTTTACACCTATCCCTAAATCTATATTCCTGGTATACATCCATGTCCCACCTTGTTTGAGTGTTTGGAGCATGGTGATGGCCTCAGCACCCCTGTCCTTCAGCAACTGCCTACTTTATTCCTTTGCAATATTAATGAGCTCCAGTCCCCTCAGTGGAGCAGGACGCCCTAAAAGCCTCTTTCTGGCTCCCAGGCCTGCTGGGTGGGGAGAGCGACTCTATCTGACCCCATGGGCTGCTGTGGGCTGCAATGGGCAGGAGAGCGCAGGCGGATCAAGGAAAGATACACCCAAACAAGAAGTAAAGAGAACTATTGTATATGGCACTCAGTGGAGCCTACAATTAAGATATGCCAGTTCCACGTCACATTTTCACCAAAAGTGATTAATTTCATCTTATTTCACAGGAAATGAACATGAACAACAACTCTACCTGAAATGGGGCCTGAGATGTACCTGTTCAAATTCTAGCCACTTTTAAGCATTTTAGCATATTATCGCAACACCACGTGGCCAATCAGCACTATATTTGTTCAGTGCCTCTGGTTTGGTACCACTGTACTTTGGAGGGTTTGCCTCCTCTTATGTCTGCTGATGGACACAAAGTTTGATGGTCTTACATGAATCCGTTCAGATGTTATATGCCTTTTAGTGAGAAGCCACGCCCCAAATCTACCTCAGTCATTTTTACTGGATTGCTCTACACCCATACCAAAACAATCGATTTAGGGTTTCTCTCTTTTCCATGTCCCAGTTTTTATATATCTAACCATTATTTGCACATAGCCAACTCTCCACTGGACCTCCATGTTGGCACCAGCTGTAGTAGCTGGGAGATTTGTGTTGCAACTGTAAAGCCTCCATAAAGAAAGGCAACATACTTGTTATGCACAAGCTACAAAAGGTGGTCATTTGGTTCAGTATTCCATATTACATGATAAGATACTTCACCGCAATATTTGCATTTCCCAAATATCTTCAGACAAGGGTCAGAGAGCCGAGCAGACTCTCCTCTCACTACAACATACTGTACCATATGTGCAACACAAGCTGATTAGCACAAGACACATCACACCAAGTATTATCGCACATAATCACAGACAAGGGTCAGATAACTAATCAGCCTCCTCTCTCACCTACAGCACACGACTCACCTCACTATTATGCACTGCAATATACAGTATAATAAACCTTATTTGGAGTACATTAACCTGACTCTTAACAATGGTAATGTGCACCCTGAGGGGGATACAAGCATTATTGACTTCCTGTTCCTGGAATGTTTTCTCCTGACTGTTAACTGAACACGTTTTAAGTTTGCAGGCATGGAGGCGTGTATGGAAAGTGAATACATTAAAACCATGAATGTGGATTAACTCCTGATTGTAAGGCCAGCCATAGATGAGAGGTTTTATAGCTACACTCCCCACTCCCAAAACATCATGGAGCCCAAATACTTGGAGTCACCATTTGATTCTCATATGAAATTGTATGTATGATTTATTTTAATATCTTTAATACAACATCTAAAAAATTGTTTTTATATGTAGCCCTACACAAGTTTTGATGAGAAATATCTGGGTTGAAGCTAATAACAAGGATCTGCTTTTTTTAAATTGTATTTTTAAACTCTTGTTTTACATCAAAGCATAAAGGCAAAAAAAAGCTGCTTTGCTGCAGTTTGATTGCTAGAGGAATGGAATACTGTATTTTAGATAGGAATGGACCTATGTTTGTGAAGTGATTATGTGATTACAACTTATGTGGAATGCAGATACGTGGGCAAATGTGTTTTATGTTGTGGAAATGCTTTGCTTGCATAAAAAGTGTATAATTGCCAGTTAGAAAATGATATAGTCTGGGAGTTGAAAAATAATATTGGAAGTGCCAAAGAGCTTGGAGACCTTTCTTTATGGTGTAACAGTTTCAGCCTATGGTGGGTGTCAAAATCACAAACACCTTTACTTCAGACAGTGTTTAGTCAGTGAACAGAGACATTGTTCTCCAGAGAGGTGCCAGAACAAAATCAATTGTAATAAAATCTGTTCAGACTGTGGGGAAACTTTGAACATTTTTGTTTACCCAAAGAGGTAACATTATCTTATGTGGGCCTTATTAGAAATGAAAGACATATGAGAAGGAAGAAAGTTCTCCAACAAACAAATTAACATGATTAATATGCATTTTGCATTGGATTGCAAACTTACTGTACCATTAGCAAATGAAAGGCATGTGACTTTGCTAAGCATTGATCTAATATATAATCTGAATAAAACACTTCCTGATCAAGCATAATTCTGTAAAGAAAGGCAGACAAAAACTAATGCATTCATTATTCTTTATTATTAGAAACTTAATTAGTGCAATAGAATAAACCAACTACTCTTTCTATAGCAATAACACTCGATCAAAGGGCCATACAAAGAATGTGCAGGGAGTTATATCACAAGATCAGTCAGTTCTATAGAAAACACTGACAGGAAAAGTAACATGTAGGCATAGATACATTACATTACATTACAGCATTTAGCAGACGCTTTTTATCCAAAGCGACTTACACATTACATTACATTAAGCAACTTACATGTCATACCGTTGGCGGAGGCAGCCATGCAAGGAACCACCCTGCTCAACGGGAGCAATTCGGGGTTAGGTGTCTTGCTCAAGGACACTACGACAGATTTTCCCCGGGAGGAGCTGGACTCAAACCGCCGACCTTGCAGTTGCGGGGCGGGAACTCTACCTCCTGAGCTAATGCCGCCCCCAGGATTTGGGTTAGGGTTAGGTCAGAAGATAATCAAGTGGACAGTTGGACAGATACTACACAAATAGGAACTGCTGTTTGCAGAATCCCACATAGTGAGGAAGTCAGCAACTCCCCAAAATGGACTGCAACCACAGCCTTCCTTTTTAATACATAAAGCTAAATTCATTTAGAAAACCGACGCATTTCGACATTGTGTCTTTGTCAAAGCTTACATAGATGAATTTAATGACACTTTTCTTTACGCCTGTGGATAAGCCCAGGTGTGCCAATCAACACAACATATCATATCAATTATGCAAAATACTTAAACAATTGAGATCAATGATACACAATCACCATTTAATGTATTCCAAAGTGCATACAGCACATTGGTTACACAATCTTACATGTCACATACATATAGAGTACAAAGAGTGACAGTGCTTAGAAATAGTCCATTTTGATCTTTTGTGACCCGTGGAAGGAGTCCAAAAAAGAGGGGGGGTGAGTTAGTTCCCAATAGGGAGTGAGGGAGGGATGGCCAACATTCATAAGCACTGTATGTGACATGTAAGATTGTGCAACCCATGTGTTGTATGTATTTTGGAACACATGAAATGACACAAGTGGGTGTCAATTCAAACTATGCACGCTTTGACAAATACACAATGTCAGAAGAACACGTCGGTTTCAAACAATAAAGTTAGTATTACGTATTAAAAAGATTGTGAAGATATGTGAGATTCTGTGTTCAGATTTTACTATTGTTGACAAGCACCCCTGTCTGCCGTTTTGTTGCGTAACCTAACAGGAATTGCTGTTTCTTAAAGAAACACACCACGTTTTGGGGAGATTGTCCTATTGGTCAACGTACTTGTTAAGTGATGTGAACTAGAGGTCTGCTAGGAGGCCCGAGCCCGACTGCACTGAAACCTTCGTCAGTGGATGCAATACTGGTGCTGTTCTGCAGCAGACTGACTTTTTTGGTTTGTTGGTGAAGCTTAATCGGGATAGTTGTTTTTTGATTATTCATGTTCATCACACAAAGCGGTAAGACCGCCTGTTTTATTAAGCACTTTACATTTGTTAATAAAAACAGTATAATATAATGCTGGTGTTTTGTGGCGTTGATTTCGTATTTTAATTGGTTGAAACACATTGTTAGGCACACGCGCAATATAATTGTATGACGTAAGCATCTGGCTCAGTTCGGGCCCGAATTTCAAATAGGCTTCTGTTTTTTCTTTACAAGAAAGGTAGTTTCAGCATTTAACCACTTTAGCTACTTTGCATTACATATTTAAGTACTGAAACTACTACGATTTCAGTGTAATTAATGCAATACCAAACTAGGATTATGTATGTATGTTAAATGAGTGCTTGTAGAATTGTATTTGTATCGCTTCATATCCTTCGTATCACTTTGTATCGCTGTGAGGTTAGTTGGGCTGACACTTCATTATTACTATGAGGAAAGACACTGAAGTGTCCCCAGTGATCTTCTTTGTGCTTTCATTCGGTCCAATATGAGAGGCCAAAGGCTTGATTCCCTGTGAAATCCCTTCCAGAAGATGATACGTTACATATGAAAAGCAGTGAGGAAAATAAATATACCATTATATAGCAACTCACATGGATGGTTTTAAACATGTAGTTGAACTATTCCCCCAAAATGGCCACTGCTATGGACGGATGGTGCATGTGAAGGACGCCTACGCCTTGTGTTGGCTGTACAAGAGTTAAACTGGCATGCTAAACAAATGTATTATTACAATATCAACACAATATTATTTGACTGTATGCCCCTATTGTGCAAAACACAAGCTGTAGGCTCTATGTAATCTACATTACACGTCTTTGACTGTTAAACAATATTTGAATAAAACTGATACCAGGGTCTAATTTTCCAGTTACTTTTGCAAATTGTTTCCATAAATTATTCTTGATGTGGTATCATTCATGATGTCTTCTCCAGATGTAGCTTTAAAATGAGACAACACAAACTGCATATTTATCACATTCTTTAGTAGATATGTCAGCCCTTATTAAAAAACAACAACGGTGTTTTAAGTGTTATGTTATTTGTTGCTTTCCCTTAGAATACAATTTTAAATCAAAGAGTGGATTTTACTTATTGAAAAGCATTAACCAACCTCACAGGAATAAAGTATAAACTTGTTTAGGGCCTGAAAGTAAAACCCAACCACGCCGCTTTGCAAAATGAACTTTCACATTAATTCACGCATTCAAAGCAAATAGATGAGGAGACAAACTTCTGGGCAGGTTACATCAACAGAGCTGTTTATCAAAATAAGCAGCCAGTCCAGAGTGGTCAGCCTATTGATTTCCCTGCCAAATATAATCTGTTCCACCATCATAAATCTGCGTCTGACATCTGCACAAAGCCCCGTTTTAGCCAAACACTGCCAAGTAAGGCTGTTTATTCACAGATTGCCTGATAGTCTCCATGACAACGCTCACTACAATTAGACAACTGTAATCCCGCCTTCAAAAATGTGCACAGTTAATTATTTCAGCAAAAGCGAGAGACAAAATGTTCAGAGGGGAGATGGAGAGTCCTAGTCTGCTGCTGGACGCTTTAATAAGGCAAAGTAAAGGGAGATATTGAGACAACAGAAACAAAAGTCCATCCAGAATGCTTTGTTTTTAGTCTGATAAAGAACACGTGCACACCGAAAGTGCAAAATATCAGGGGCGTCTTCCTGATATTGAGTTGCAGCCTCTTTTTGCACAATCCACATCTCAACTGTCTCATGACTTAAAAATCCTTCTCTAACTCATCTGCTTCTCTTTATCTGCATCTCCTCCTTTGTGATTGGTATATATGTAATAAGGGAGATCAATAAGGGATGATGGCTTTTACCTGGACTCACCTCATCAGTGCACTTCGTGACAAGAGGAAGTGTCCTTACTGTTTTCAGTGTATGTCGATCCAGCATAAACTACACCATACACAAATGTCTCTCGGCTTGGTTATTGGTAATCAACAAAGGAGGGGGAACAAGGAAAAAGGACGAGTGAAATGTTTGACAGGTGAAGAATTCATTGGTGTCAATGCCATAAGTTGCCAAATAGGTTTTGAAGGTCAGACTGTGTATTTTGGATTGCTAGCTGTTCATGTGTACACATTACTCCAAAGAATACTGCACCGCATGCTTTCTTTCCCTCCCCATCCCGCTCTCTTCAAATGTTGACTCAGACAGCAACGCTATTCCCAGGAAGCCGTCCACAGGCACCATTTGCTCCTGTTCATACCGTGTTAACAGAAAAAAGTCATTTGCCATGTATTGTTAAAATTTTTATTAATAGCAATTGATGTCACTCAGACAGGGCTTCCTTGAGAAAAAGGGAGAGAAAACATTCGGGCCTTGTACAAATCTATCACTCAAGTTGTCAGAAAAATTTGTTCTCATGCAATATAAATAGGCCCTGAGTCTGCGGGTAGAGAGATGGGATCTGTTTCTGAGAGGGCGACTGGCTGGCTGTTTAGAGACTCCCAGTAAAACAGGTCATGCTGTTCACATCATGAAGCCTCACAAACAAATGTTTTATTTAAAGAGCCAAAGCGTTGTTTACTCCACTCTGCGTACTCTCCTTCTCTGCTCTTCCTCTCCCACCCTGCCGCACTCTGTGTGTTCGGCATATTTGACTGCTGGAAGCAAAACGAAACACTTCTGACAGGAAGCTCTGCCCTGTCATGTAAAGGAACAAATAGGTGGGTACGTAGCTAAGTGAACAAATTGCGCAGACGCAAGTTTCATAAATGAAGCATTTGAGGAGTACAAATGCGTTTGCCGTCGCGGAACTTGCAGCTACTCTAAATAACCCAGTTCGCACGTGTTTGCTGGGCGGATGGGAGGGGAAATGGGAGTAAAGCGTACGAGAAGTGACAGCTTTTGCTGTATGTGTCACAAAGACGGGAGGCTAATGCCTTCCCGCGGTTTGCAGTATTGTCAGAACCTGTCAAGTTATTAAGAGTCTGCTGAAGGATCTGGGGCTGGAACGCAGTCCCGTCTGCTGTCCTATCGACTGCACCTGTGACCGAAAGCCAATTCTATTGACAAATCAACACAGGAGATGTCTACTATCGGCCTTAATCTATAGCTATGATTCCATAATTCTTCATCAAGGTTGTTGTCTGCTTATCTAACAACAACCGGGCATGCCTTTACTCTGCACTTTAAGTCTCTGCTTTGATGACATCCATTCAAAATATTGCACCGTGCCATCTTCAGCAAGTGACATGCTACTCAGAAGCACATTAAATGCAGATATTTCATTAGCTGTTGTTGTTTTCTTGCTTTGGGGGGCTCCTCAGGGTGGGGGAGGCGTGAAGAGGGGTGTTTAATGTGGTGGAGAGTGATCAGTAGTGGACCCCCCACCCTCACCAACCCCCTCAGGGCCGCAGGCCATCTCATTTACATTCCCCGTTTGTGGACACTACAGATACGCTCGCCGACCGAATATGAGTGTGGCACTGCAGAGGTTTCATGAGATGCTGAATGACGGCTGACAAACAAGAGACATTTTGCGACAAGCAGAATGAGGCATGTTCTGCAAGTTGCGTTACGAGATGCCGTTCTTCAGCGCTGTGTAAAATTTGACAACAGTTGTCTGACCTGGTCAAATACAACCACATACTCCATCCTTGGGCTTTTGATGTGGTTGTCTT
>OMOT01083128.1:0-15430 GCA_900312575.1 Acanthochaenus luetkenii
AGAGACCCCAGGTGCTTGTGCAGCGATCATCGCTGGTGTTGATGTCAAGTCATCGGACTGAACCTGTGTTTCAAATAAACAAACTATCAATAAGCAGCCATCGCTTTGTATGGGCAACGCAGATTTTTGGAAATTACTAGGCTATATGTACTTTCAATAGGCTATATAAAATTATTATGGGCATAATTACCTTCATTCGTTCACCCAGCGAAGTCCGCGCTTTAGACTTGAACTCGGCTACTTTGCGGTGTTTATTGGCATCATGTCTTTTTCCATCATGCGGCACAGCCTTTGGGTGATACCCTCCGCCCGGCTAGCATCGCAATGTCTCCATGCTAACACCGAGGCAATGGTCGGTTGTAATGCATCTGCCCCCGTCAACAACATGGCTGGATGCTTTTGAGGTGATACATTAACGGACTTGTGCAGGTGTTGTATTTTAAAACAACATCACAATGATGGCAATGCGCTTTGTTCTCCTTCAATGTGAAATGTTCCCATCAGAGGCTCCTTCATGGTCTCTTCTTCTGTGTAAACAATGTTTCCCAATGCAGTGCGCCCTCTTGTGTTTAACTTAATGATTGCATTTCACCAGCATTTCACCAACAGCTCTTGACACATTTAAGATGACCGCAAATAGTTCATTTTGATCGTTAAGTTTTAAATGTTCATCGACCAAATTATTAACGACTATTAATCGACCAACGACTAATCGTTAACACCCCTAACCGGCCATATTCACGATTTAATCCGCCAACAACATTTTAATGATAGAATAGGACCTCAAATGGTGGTTTATTACCTGCTTAAGTGGCAGGCAAACTTACCAGCCACAGCCATATTTTACCTGTGTGTGGCTGGTGTTAATTTCCCACTCTGATACAGGTTACCCTTTGGTGTGCCCAAGTAATTGAAAGAATAGAACATTTACTGTGGAGTAAAAAGACCAACATCACTTAGCCTAAACTATTTCCTCTCATCTGTCAGTCTCGAAGTGTATACCTTCTGTATGCATATTTGCCCTTTGTATTCTCTAAACCAGACTCTCGGCACTCCAGGACACATGGTTGCCTATGCCTGCTCTAAACGACCTGAGTACAGTACTGACCGCAGGGCTATAGGCACACCCACACTAATGGAGTGTTTTGTGGAAAGCGGTTGTGATCTCTCTCCGTCACGCTGTGCTGCTGTCTTGTAGTCTGTCTGTTCATCTCTCACTGTGCTAGCCAGCTCCATATGGCACAGCAATCTCTCTCTCTCTCTCTCTCTCTCTCTCTCTCTCTCTCATACAGATTATGCCGCTAAGCATTGTGTGTGGTCTTTGACGTGAGAACAAAAGCTCAACAGTGTGTAATGCTGTCTAATGTATGGCATGGGCATGAACAATATATGCTAGAAATGGAAAGAGACATGTTGGGAGGCTTCTAGTTGTACTGAAAAGTATTATCCACTTGGAGGTTTGTTCTCCAATAGTTAATAGTTTTGGCTTTATCTCACTGTTTCCTGAGTTGGTCAGTAGGCCTATATGATCTGAAGTTCATCTTATACTCAAAGTGCATACAAGAGGCAGTAATTGGTGCTGAAACCTTAGAAAACAGACAACATTATTTGTGTTTCAGCTGATTATGCAACCGTCTATACAGCTTCATTCTCAGGAGACATTCTCTATTTCCACAGGTAAATTGTTTAGGGTATTTATTAATAGACCCCTTCCCCCTTTCTATCTGTAAGGTGTGGTGGAGGGTGACCTGGCAGCTGTGGAGGTCTACAAGTCGTCAGGAGGTGACATCGCACGGCAGTTAACATCAGACGAGGTGCACCTACTGAATCGGCCATCAGCATTTGACGACGGCTTCACACTGGTGCACCTAGCCATCCGCTTCCAGAGGCAGGACATGCTGGCCGTGCTGCTCACTGAGGTCAGTGGGGGCAATTAGTGGATGGTTAAGCCTACTCTTTCTCCCACCAAATAATGTCTGACATTACAGGTAATGGGCTATGGGCTGATGGAAATGGGTCCTTTTGAATTCTGATCCCATTTACACTATGATTCCATTTAAAATCTTGAACCATACAAGACTGCCCTAGCCACTTTTAAACATTGCCATGTAGATTATAGATTAGATTAGAGTTTTGTTTGTCCTCAAGGAGGAAAATCATTGCCACAGCCAGTCAGTAGACATAACAAGAAAACATTTCACATACTGTAGTTATATATAGAGAGAAAATCCAGTGGGTTATATTCTCAAAGACTTGGAGTCTTTATTGATTAATCTATTGGTCTATTTGTCTGTCTGTCTCAGTATGTATCTGTAGGATCTGAGGCATCTGCCAGGAACGTATCTTAAAAGCATATTAGAAACATACTCGGGTGCACTGCCATTTAAGGACTTAAAAAAACAATAAAATAACCCTAAAATAAATTCTAAAACAGGTGTAATATGTGCTTTCCCTCTGGTCCTAGTTAAAACCCTAGTGGCAGAATTCTGTACAAATTGTAGCTGACCTATTGTCTTTTTGGGTTGACAAGAAAGGAGTGAGTTGCAATAGTCCAATCTGCTAGAAATAAACGCATGGATTTGCCTCTGTCAGTTTGTGAGAGGAATGGCCTGACTTTGGCTATATTTCTAAGATGATAAAAAGCAACCTTAGTAACATTCCTAAGTTTAGTTCGCTATCAAAGAGGACACCCAGATTTTTAGTCTAAGGTTTGATATTGTGTGACAATGATTTCAGTTGTGCAACCGCTTTATCTCTTTGGGCCTTTGCACCTATCACCAATAATTCCGGTTTATCTTGGTTAAGCTGTACGGAAACTGTGTAGGTTTGACTAGGCCCAAATATCACAACTTACTGCATAAACTACAAACCCATCCTTTGCCCGCAACTAACCGTCTTTTACTGTCCTTGAAAGGTTAGATTAAGGTATGATTGCAGTAATATTTGCTTTGCGTCAGAGATGATGCAGCTTTGTTTTGTTAACTCATTTACTCATGAAATCCTATGAGATCAACAGGGAGGAGTCACAAGGGCAAAGGGATAGCAGAGAGGAAAGGGACTGGAATCCTACCACATTCATCTTCCTGTGCTGCCTGCTTTGTCTTGCTTACAGGAGGACAGATTTAATGAAGCCTGTGGTTATATTGGGTTATCATATTTTCACATCCTGGTCTCCAATGAGATAGACTCCCCCTGATTATTTTATGTCATTATTGATTTTGGTATCTGTTGTCTTAAAATGTTAAATTTCACTGGTGTCAGTGACTGTCTAGCAAGAAGGCTCACTGAGATTGTGTGTGTGCGTGTCTGCCGTGTGCACGATTGAGATCTCTTGCAGCTCCGTTTGCTGTCAGCACTGTGGTCCCAGGGATATGATCCCAGATTATCTGTATTGATTATTTCTCTCACACCCCATCACTGTCCCACTCTCTTATCCGAGGGGTCATTGAGTGTCCTCAAACGAGCCATAGAAATATGCCCAGAAAACGGCACTTTCTCTTGTCCTAGAGGTAGCATAGATTGGATTAATGAGTAGAGTGCTATATAAATCATGTTTATTGTTCCTCTAGCCCACTCAGCATTTGTCTGACTGAATGCATTGCAAAAACACAAGCCTCACTCATCCTTTCCCTTCCCCCCTTCATTCTTCTCTCTCTGCAGGTGTCCCAACAGGCAGCCAAGTGTATCCCAGCCATGGTGTGTCCTGAGCTAACGGAGCAGATCCGCCGTGAGGTAGCGGCTTCTCTGCACCAGCGCAAGGGAGACTTCCCCTGCTATTTCCTCACGGACCTGGTAACCTTCACCCTGCCCGCAGGTCAGCCTCTCCTCAGCTTCTTCTTCAACCGAGGCTGCTTCCCAGCCTACTGTAGCATGCTGAAGATGTTACATCTGGCTTTTAGGCATATTATATCATATTATATCATGAATTTCCAAAGGTAGGTGGTAGAATGCTTATTTTGTTTGGATATTGTTTGTGCATACTGAGTATACCAGCCCGCCAATGATGCGCGTCTCTTGCCCATAACAAAATTATATTTCGCATTTTTGCAAATGTCAAAAATATGAGCGATTGCATGCTTACAATGCAATTTCTGTTGAATTTCACTATGTGGAATAGTTAATGTGGTCTAGTCTACTGCTGGTAGCTAAGCTAAGGATTTTTGTTATACAGAGTATTCAGCACAATGTGGACCGTGGCTTCTGGCCACTATAGAAAGCCATTCTGTTCAGTTCCACAAAGTCAATGCATTCGTTTATTTTAGCTAAAGAATAAGCTACTGTTGTCGAGGGCCCCGAGCACACACAGAATGCCAGTTGCCATTGTAGAAAGAACAAAATAAAACATGTCTTGAGTTGAAATGGACCACAACAGAAACATTTTCTAGTTGGCCTTTTCAGTCAATTCAGTTCCAATGCAAGCCATAAGTAAAGAGTACTGCAACCGTAAACCTAATCACGTCAGCCTGGTATGACTGAAGATGGCGTGTGCAGATCAAGTGGTCGAGACGGATTCACTTTCCTATTTGAAGCCTTGCTTTTATTTCACTAAATAAAATGTTAATAAAATAAAGGTTTGACCTTTTATGCATCTGTATCTCTTCTCGTAAGCCTCTCCAATCAATTGAGTAGCTCTCACTCAGTTCTGCTCTTTTTCTTCTTCTTTTGTTTGCAGACATCGAGGACTTGCCCCCAACAGTTCAGGAAAAACTGTTTGATGAGGTGCTGGACCGAGATGTACAGAAAGGTGGAATATTTACTATTGTCAACTTTACTATTTAGTGTTGCAATAACACTTACTGAATTCAAGTGCTGCTTCAGCCACTACTCTTAGGGTGTGCTTGAATATAAATGACTATTGCTCCGAGAGAAAGAAACTAGATCCACGATGACAACGGTGGTGTGGAAGCTTGGCAAAGGATAGAGCCCCTTCTCATATACTATAATGGGAAGGCTCCCAGATACTAACAGTGTTATGTTACAGGTCTTTTCCCCCTGCCAACAGGGTGTTCTGCCTGCCTGCTTGTCCCTTTGCCAGTCAGTCTGTCTTTATTGTGTGTGAGACCGGCGTCTGCGTTATTCAGGCTAATTTAGTTTTAGGGATTTCTCTGATCCCCCGCTGAATGATTGCACTTCCTCCCGGCCCACACACAGACAAACTCAAACATACAGATAAAAGGCAGTATTTTTCCACACTGTTCTAAGTTTCCCCTTCTTAGGTGTCTGGTTGAGTTTTGTGATCTGTTTAACCAGCCCAATGTGAACAGCAGTCCTATAGTGCGCAAGACAGTGTAGGTAGGTATAAAGACAGACAAACAACCTAAGGTCACCTTCATAGTTTTGTCTCACTGCTACAGCAAAGCTAGTTTGACAGGTGTGAATATAGTAGTTATTGCACTGGCCCACACTGTCCTTTCAAATGCCACCACCTGTCTTGTAACTTGGAAAAAACAATAGCCTCATCAACCCCCCCCCTCCACACACACACACACACACAGCACTGTTCTCTAAGTACAGTCTGTTCTCTTGAGGTCAAGTAGTTTCTTCCAATTGAAGCAACTACCTTTAGCAGTGAGTAACACCATTGAACTTATTTCCCTGTCGTTCAGAGCTCGAAGAGGAGTCTCCCATCATCAACTGGTCTCTGGAGCTGGGGACAAGGTTGGATAGCCGACTGTATGCTCTGTGGAACCGCACGGCTGGGGACTGTCTGCTGGACTCTGTGCTGCAGGCCACCTGGGGAATCTATGACAAGGACTCAGTGCTCCGCAAGACCCTCCATGACAGCCTGCACGACTGTTCTCACTGGTGAGGCCTGAGGATTGGGGACTAGGATTAGGGACACACGCATGACCCGGGAATGTTATGGCCTGTTGATCCGGGTCCAGCCGCAGGCATGTTTACGTTGAACAATTCAAATTCAACTGAGGATTTGAAATTTGAAATTGAAAAAACCTACAGGAAAGAGAATTGGAATTTCAGGAAGTTTAATTTAATGCAGGTTCCGTGAAATTCCATGTTTTCTTTTGTTTTTTTCTTACCACATATCTGAGATTACATTATTATATCATAAAATGTTAAAGGTACCGTACCTTTCAGGTGCATAACATGTAATCATAATACATACATTACTATTTAATTTATTTGATTTGTGTAACTCTGTAACTGTATTTAATTCATAATGTTTGATGTATAATGTTTATAGCAAGTCAAGACAACCTTTCTTAGATGTGGAATTTAATGGAATTCAATTCTGTTCCTTGTCATTCCAATTCAATTCCGTTTCCTTAGAGCTGGGTGCAATTCAAATTCCAGCTCCAGGAATTTAATTGGAATTTACAATGTATTCTCGATTCAATTAATGAATATCCCCAACCCCGTTACATTGTGTTCAACGTGGCGGATGACATGATACTCCAGACACAGAGCAACACAGGTTAGGCAGCACTGAACTTTCACACCCACGTCTCAATGCTCAAACCAGGGTTGTTTTACAGGGTCAGTTTACCTGTTTTGACTCTTTCACACTGGTGTACCAGAGACAACTTGGAACTGGGAAGTTTCTGACAAGATGACAGTGTTGTCACCAGAGACTTCAGGGTAGCTGCAACAAATGCACAGTACAAATTCTTAACATCCCAGTTTAAAGTTGTGCTAGGCAACTTTGCACTTTAGAGGCCCCCAATGCCAGCAGGAGATAAGTTTTAGTTTTTTGTTTACCATTGCATGACTATGTTGGGGATTGGGACATGTGGTTTAGAGGTTGGGAGTCCTCGGTTTTCGATTGCAGGTTTATACTGAGGACCGAGACTGTCGTCTGGGAACGACAGGCTTAGACTAGAGCATTAAGCTGGTTTGAGAAGAGGGGATTTATACAAACGCCTGCTCTAGTTGGAAGCACAGACAGAACATAAGCCCTGAGATGGATTGTATGTGTAAATAATAGCCTAGTCTGGGTTTTTCAGTGAGAAAAATTTATGTTTAGATATGTTGAGTAATTGCCATCCACCCTAAAACGAAGGAATGCGGCGAATACAAGTCACTTGCCTGTCTGCACAGGGAGGTCAAACAACATCACTGACAAAAGTGTGTGTTTGTCTGGTCTGCAGGTTTTACACACGCTGGAAGGAGTGGGAGTCGTGGTATTCCCAGAGTTTCGGCCTGCACTTTTCACTCCGAGAGGAACAGTGGCAGGAAGACTGGGCTTTCATCCTCTCACTGGCTAGTCAGGTACTTGCACAAGAACGCACACAAACGCAAACTCTTTAATAGGGAGGACAGTAACTTTATGTCAACAATGTAGAGTGCTAAAATGTGACACACTAATGATTTCTGAGTTATGCAAGACGCTATGCTGCTCTTAGCATAGTATAGGAAAACCTGTCATGCCCTTTGAAAGTGCATCCTGTCTGTCATCAGCACTTCACTGCTGTTCAACCATTACTCTCACTCACCACACTAACTGGTAACAGAGGGCACTAATTTCAAGCCTTGTGTGGCTTGCAACAGAAAAGTCTGTGCAGGCTGTCATGTCCCATGGGGACGGGGACGGGTGGAAGTACAGTAATTGTGTTGTTGTTGTTTTCTAAGAATGCATGGAATTCAGGAATATTGCCTAAATCCTTCCTTTGTAGTTTTACCGCCCCCAGGTTTCTAACTGCCTGCATGTTCTCTTGCAGCCAGGGGCCAGCTTGGAGCAGACCCACATTTTCGTTCTTGCACACATTCTTCGTAGGCCAATCATCGTCTACGGAGTGAAGTATTACAAAAGTTTCCGCGGGGAAACACTCGGGTACACCCGTTTTCAAGGTGAGCATCTTGTGTTTGTTTTGCACTGGGACTGTTGTTTTGCACTGGGACTGTTTGGCCTGATATTGTTTAATGTGGTGTCTGAACATGGGAGAGAGGTGGTCCAGACGGTACTGTTTACATCAGGGATAAGTGCAGTAGTAGTGTTCTGATGCTCCTCCACTCCACTGGGCCTAGAAATACTTGACTCCCATTGTGAAATAGTAGCCTGCATGTGTCTGCATAGCCGACATAGCTGTCCCTCATTCCTAGTAGAACTGATCTGACAGTAATTACAATATATATGTCGGTCCAGTGGCTTTCATTTAGGGGCCATTTTAGTATCGCATGACTCAATATTCCATACTTGTGCTAAAGCTATTTCAGCACACACCAGTCAAAGAATACTGCTAAAAAAAGACACCCCTTCCAGGAGTGCATTGCAACGCAGGACAATGTTCCACACACACATCCACAATGCACGACTTGAACACATGTAAACCATCACAAGTCATCCAGTCCAATAAGTGAGGAGAGCAGGGTCCATCTTATGTCTTGCAGTAAAAACAGTCTGGCTTTAATTTGCCTGCTGAGTGAGCCTATGTAGGGGATGATGAAAGCGCACTGTGAGGGCCGCTTGTGGCAATGCCTGCCTGATGGAAGAATGATTTACTGTTGCCAGGCGCCGGAGCAAAAGACAGAGAGGAAGACTTGCGTATGGGCGCCTATGGAGAGGGGAGGGGTAAGAGAGCTCGGTTAAAGTGGTCGCCACCGGTGAACCCAGTAAAAACACAATGGTAGGCTGTTAGGAGAGGGACCGGAGAAGAGTAGCTGTGGTTTCAGTTACAATGGCAGTCATGAGGTGTGTACTGCTTTCGCCAGAGTTGCTTTGTGTACCATGGAACTGAAGAAATGGGAAATGCTACTACAGCCTGTATTGTGTTTGGCAAATAGTTTTGAGCATAAACGGCGTTTGTCTCGTTCCATAGACTTGGACGTCAATGTGTTACGACACATCCACTTTTGTTTTCCTCTTCCCATACTGTTGAAGTTGCCTCCACTCTTAACCATGATCTGCTCCTTTCTCCTTGCTACCATTTCAAGGGTTTGGTGCGAAAGGTGCCAAACTTTGGGCCACTTTTGCCCAAAAGTTATATATATATAACTGGATTAGGAAAATGTAGATTTTTCTTTCTTTTCCGTCCCCCTCTGCCGCCCCCTCTAGGTGTGTACTTGCCCCTGCTGTGGGAGCAGAGTTTCTGCTGGAAGAGCCCCATTGCTCTGGGCTACACGCGGGGCCACTTCTCAGCACTGGTGGCCATGGAGAACGACGGCTTTGACAATCGCGGCGCGGGCGCCAACCTCAACACGGATGACGACATCACCGTCACATTCCTGCCACTGGTTGACAGCGAGAGGAAGCTGCTTCACATTCACTTCCTCTCAGCACAGGAAGTAAGAACCCCCACTGTGTTCGGGCATTGCCAGTCTTTCGTTGTTAGCCGAGAGAATTCTCTGTTGTAATAATTTTTGCCTGTGATTTGATAGATCTGTGTTTTTGTTATTGAAGGAAGAGAGGAGAAAATTATTTATGGTGATTTCATATAAGCAGGAACTTCCAGAGTAAGTTTTGATGTGCAAGTGACTTTCTCCGCCAGACCATCTGTGTCAAGACTAGATTATAGGATGCAAACATAATGGATTGGTGGTTCAGGAGGAGTGTGCTAAATCCTAAAGTTAGACCTGACCGAGCTACTCATCACACATTGTCAATGAGAGATCATGCTACACAAGTATGTTTGGATTCAGTGACAACAATATAAGCTATATATAAGTCTATAAAATAGCTTAAGATGATAAATACAGTGTTTTTGATACACTCATCACAAAGACTAGTGATATGGCTCCCTCTGATGGTCATATGTCATGAGGTGTAACAGCGGCCTCCCTCCTTCTGCTTTCTCTCCCCCCTCAGATGGGTAATGAGGAGCAACAGGAGAAGCTGCTGAGGGAGTGGTTGGACTGCTGCGTGACAGAGGGCGGGGTTCTGGTGGCGCTCCAGAAGAGCTCGCGTCGCCGCAACCACCCCCTGGTCACCCAGATGGTGGAGAAGTGGCTGGATGGCTACCGGCAGATCCGCCCCTGTGCCTCCCTCTCCGACGGCGAAGAGGAGGAAGACGACGACGACGAGTGACAAAACTGGAGTGGGGGAGGCGGTCCGCGGGGGCAGGACTCTTCCCCCTCTCCCACACGGTTTTTATTTGATTTCCTGACACGGACAAACTGTGAAAGCCTTCAGGAGGGGACAGGGAACCACACGCCCCCCACCCACCTCCGGCAGAAGACATTGCTACCCGTCTAGCACACACACAGGCGCTCTTACGTACACTTAAACGCATTCGACACATTACCCGGACAAACTCGAGAAACTCCACTGCTGCAAACACGGATCTGGGGATGATGGAACAATAAAGGATCATAGTTTACGAATGCTAGATTTTTGTTTTAAAATGTAAAAAAAAAAGATTCTTTATCCATAGATGTAAATGCATGTGGTTGTTTAAGAAAAAAACAACGAAACCAGCATTGATTCAAATCAATACTTTATATCAGTTTATTATGGGCACTGACAAAAGCACACTTCCAATTTACTGTTGTTTTTTAAACGTTTTTTCCCCCAGTTGTAAGAGAGCTGGCTTGTTTTTGGATGGGCAGGGAAAAGCCAATATATCTTTGGGTCAGCAGACCCTTTGGAAAACCGGAGATTGTGTAATATTAAATATGACTTTAATCCTTATTACTAAGCACTGCACATTTATTAAAAAACAATTTCTATATAAATATAATTGCTTGAATAAAGGTCACGTATGAAGCTCTTGGAAAAAGGGAAGGTTTCCCCTTTTCACGTCAAAGCTACAGTCACTAAGGTTTAGCGCAGATCGTTCATGATGGATCTTAAGTTTACCTTTTTCCAGACTGGTTGAAATGGAAAGTGTGTTTTTTTTTCTTCTCCAAACTTCTTCTACATATTTATTGTTTGGGAACATATTTGAGTTAATAAGAGCTTTGATTCTCTATTTTGTTGTTGTGGTTTTGTCATTTATTCTTTCAATCTTGATGAAGACATTTTATGTTGCACAGAAACATTCTTGCTGTGAGGAAAGAAACGACCACGACCATCAGTGAAAAGTTTACTTCTGTTGTGTGTGATTTTAGTACCTCATTTGAATGTTTAAAATCTGGTGCTTTCTTTGCAGGCGAGAGCGAGGCACATTCATAGTCGGCATCAACCCAGAGTCACACTTGTCTCGTCATTCTCCTGCTTCCTCTTTGTCCCTTTTATTCCTATAGTATGTTGTCAGGTTCGCCCTCATGGTACATGTCGGTTCTCTTCCTCTGTAATGTCTGTTTCTTGTCCTTAGCCTATGTGAAACCATGTTTAAGTTTTGATTAAGGTCCTTGTGAGAGACTGCAACATATAAAACCAAAGTTGAAAAAAGGATACCCAGAAGTTGTCAATACTTTTTTGCCGTGAATCATGTTTTCGTTGGTTTTTCTTGCCATTGCGTACTGTAAGGTTTAATTCAAGGCATACACACACGTTTTGAGCATCACCTGTATGTTGCTTTGTATTTATGCAATAGTTGCAGCTGTGACTGATGGTTTGTGGATGTAGGCCTGACCTCACTATACAGAGTGTATCACAAAGGACAGGCAAAATAAGGAAAAAATAAAGGAAAACCTTCTTGAATGTCCAAACTAAAATGTTTCCCCTCTGATTTTCCTTGGATACCAATGAATCAACAGTACTTCAGTGAAGTTCACCTGTTTTCAAAGTTAAGTCAGCAGTAAAACTGTCTTTGGTGTGGCCATTACGTTCACAATAAGCGAGTCATTTATGTAATAAGTTATATCATTTATCTTTAGGAGCGCGAATAGACCAATGAACCATACGTTTCTAACCCGACATAACCATCTGGGTTTCTAGCACCCTCTAGTGGACAGTAAATTAACATTTCTCAAAACAAGGGTCAATTGAAGGTCATGCAGTTATGAGTGGACAGGAATCTCAACACTGCAGTGTGTCATTAATATGAATGTTAGTTTAGATAGTTTAGAGGATTCTTTACCCATCTTTTAAATCACATTCAAGCGTCTCCTGTTAAATGTATTTTTTGACGTTTTCCGACACACCAACATCCGTTGCATTGCGGTGAAACTGCAGTCAAGACGTCGCCTGCGAACAACGACGGGAGTGGAGTATTCCTTTATCCCACAAACCCTTCACAGAGCCTATCATTAGAACAGTATGTTTATTTATTGTTTTCAGCTGCACTGTATGCTATATGTTCACCTTGTACAAGAAACAAATACAAATACTCAACACTAAAAACCAAACAATCTGCTAGCAGCCTTCTCTTGCTAACGTCACGGGTCTAGAGGGATGGATGCTGCCGTTGCTCACAGAGGGCGCGGTGCCTCCGAGAACTGCAGCTGGCTTTCATTGGAGCAGAAAACAAAGAAGAAACGATATGGGGGACGAGGGCGGCTCACATAAGACTATGATTATAAGAACATTTAACAAGGCAATACAAATCTAACAGGGCTGCAAAACCTTGAACATCAAAAAACATACGTTTGATATATAAAATAAAATAAAATACCACAATGGAGAAATAGGTGGCGACAATGAAAAGCAACAATCCGGACTTGCGTTTTTGTTTGTTTGTTTCTGTTCTGATTCAGACAGATTTGGGGGAGAAAAGACGCATCTGACAAAAGTTATTTTTTTTCCTTTTCCTGAGTCAGTAAGAGATTTACTCTTTTGTTTTTCCAAACCCTTTCCTTCCCGACTGGCTGGCTAGCTGGTCATGCAATGTAGATCCTTTGGATGTGGACATATCATATTTGAGGTGGGACAGTATTCTCATAATAACAACCAAATGCTAAAGGTCTGATGAATCACAACAGCAATAGTTACTTGAGGTGACTGTCACTCGACATACAATATAGATCTAACTACGGATGGCGGTCCTCGTTTCACTTACGGTTTTGTTTTTGTTCGTTTTGTTTTTTGGTTTAAAAAGGGAAATGGATCTCATAGGCCAAAATATTCTCCCTGGAACTGGAAACCACATCTATTGCCCCACATATTTTCTTTACATTCAGGGGCCACCAGCAAAGACAGTGAGATATGAGCAATGATGGGGTCCACATTTCTATGGAGACAGCCGACGCCACTGGTGACATCAGTCGACTGCTAAACATACGTGTAACTCTAAATCCACTCGTTTTCTCACACCAAAGAGCAGAAAGACAGATATCATCCACTTGCAACAGGGACACAGAATATAAGAGAAACCGAAGAAAGTAAAAGAAAAACCAAACGAAAACAATAACACACGAATTTGCCCTGAAATGGGTCAAACGGACGGGGAAGGAGGGGAAAGGAGGCTTGTCCGGTAATCTATGAAGTCACGGTCCCGTCCAAGCTCTCCCATTGGTAGGTAAGCCAGGGAGCTTCCGTCCTGCACGCGGTATCGTCAACGTGTCCCAGAACTCAGGAGGAACCTCCGGGCAAAATGTCCCCAAAAAACAAACAAACAAAAAGAAGAGATCAAAACAAGGTAGAGAACAGATGGGGGACAGAAATGAAAATCTTCTGCGCATGAGTTCGACGGTCAGTCCCCACCTTAAGAGTGGAAGCGCGCGCGCGTGTAATACCCACTTGTCCTCACTTGGGTTTGGTTGTTTCATACAACAACAACAAAAAAAGAAGACGAAGAAGAAGAAGAAGTGTGAAGCGTTGGCCGGCAGGCAGTCTGCTGGTATTGTCAGATGGCTAGGTCAAGCGTATAGGTGGATGGTTGTGTTGCTGGGTTGCTGGGTTGCTGGGTATAGTATACATGGGTATGTCGCCCCCTTGCTTAGGCTTCAGCAGTCCTATGGCTCGGTCATGTGCTCTCTCATGGGGTCGCCATGTTTGGAGGGTTGGTTGGGGGAGGGGGCCTGTGAGGGATGGGTACCAGAGGGCAGAGCGTGGGCGATGGGCACTCCCCCGGGCACCATCCCCTCCATCGGCCCGGGAATCCCACCGGGAGCTACGCCCACCACACCGGGAGGGTACCTGCAACACGGACACGAGGACATCAACAGGCCTGGTAGGAACAGCACAAGCAACCGGTTTCCCTGAAAGGGTTTTGTCACGCAGAAACGTTTATATATTTAGAAAAATTACAATTCTAATTCTTGGAAAATATAGTAGAAACTGACATGGTGCTTGATCACTGCCACTCATTTGCCAGAATATTACACGGACACATTTATTTCACCGTAACACTCAAACTGATATTCGTTGCTCCTGATCATTACCATCTAAACTGGGATTTTTAAATCACTTCATTATCATTATTGCGTCAAGGGAATCTGAAAGGTTATGTAACTGTGAGATTGAGAATTCAAAATGGCCACAGAAAATGGCGCGTTGCCCTTGGGAAACTCATAAATGCATGAGAGCAATAAAACATGTTGGTTTGACATGGTCACCAAGCGTCATCACCACCGTGTAGTGAAGGAGCGTTACAGCATGGAGGCAATAACTGAGAATGAGAGGACAGGGAGGTGGAATGAAACCGATATTACAAACAAAACAATTATGTATATAAATATACATGTACATATGTACACATATATATACATAACGTCCCAATTCAGTCTATATGGGTTCTACATCCAAGCTGCCTGTGTATCTGTGTATGTTCGTATGAAATTCAAGCCCAAAGCTCTTCCCGCCCCGCAGTGACATGGCCACGACTCCTCTGCTTCCTTACTCCTAAAATAATGGAGACCTTCCCGCCCTTGTCAGTATGTATAGTATATTCACTCCATGTCTATCCTCCTCTACTTTCACTGAAAATACTTCTCTTATATATGCACAATAAATAAAACCTCCCCGTCTTTTAAAGGACAACTGAAGCGTGATTCACTTACTGCTTTACATCACTATAGATTGTTTTCCAGTGTGCTTTTATCACATTGTGGGATATTTGCCATATTTTCCCCTCGTCTAAGTTGTTTTTGAGAGTAAACATTTAGAAACAAATGGCGTCGAAATATTACGAGTTACTCCCAGTAAAAAAGAAAAGAAAAGAGGGTGCTAATTATAAGTGGTAATTGTGTAAAATCAAGCATTAATTCCGGATTAATGTCATGGACTTTAATCATGACGCATGCATGTAAAAACAGTCACAATAAAAACGTGGAGGAGAAACTCAAAATCACGCCGCAATTGTCCTTTCATGTCTTTACCTCTTTCCTCTACTAGCAAACACAATCATTGTAGAGATACAGAGATATTTGTTACAAATATAGTCAGCGCCCTCGGTGGCTTTGATCCTTGCACTCCTTACTGTTTGTTGCTTGCAATGTTGGCAAACTAAGAACTGAACCTTATTCTACTATTGCATTATAAAAGTCCCTCTGGATAAATGTGTGTCAACTAGATGTCTAATATGTAACTGTAAATGTGTAAATACTAGAAAAAACGCACTACGTCAGAGTGCTGTTTTGTGTTTGATCTCAGTCTTCCTGTCTCAGGGTGGGGGGTTTGGGGATCCAATGAGAGGTCAGAACAGTAGGTGGGGGG
>OMOT01083169.1:0-11655 GCA_900312575.1 Acanthochaenus luetkenii
CTTAGATATATAATCCTCTTCCATTTTGGCAGTCCGAAGGAGCAAAACACAAAATGAAACTTCTTGCAGCAGTGCACTTGACTCGCCTGGAGCCTGCGTAGAAGAACAGCAGCAACAAGCACCTGTTGGCTCACGTACGCCCTTTTCAATGAATCAAAAATATTACTTGATTCACCTTGTGCCTTTTCACTGCGGTTTTATGTCCCATCAGCAGACCTAATTATGTCACTTACGAACATTAATCTTTAATGGTTAAAGACATTTGCCAGACTGTGGAAAATCCGGGTATATAAGCGTATCTGCAAACATTATATTGGTGAAATGCAGAGATACGGCAACAGGCACGGGCCAATTACATGTGTCAACCCAGTTTGATATGGATTGCGCTCTGCCTCACCTGCCTCCCCTGACCGCACGTCCCTGCTCTACTCTGTTTTGCATGTGCCAATATGCATAGACTCGCCTTTTAGCTTCATGCATCCCAACTGTGAAATATAATACATTACATTACATTACATCATTTAGCAGACGCTTTTGTCCAAAGCGACTTACAATAGTACATTAGTCAGACCAACTATACAACGCAGTCTTTCATCAGATAAACAGTTCAATAGGAACAAGTAGCATAAAACACTTCAATAGGACCAAGTAGCATAAAACACTTCAATAGGAACAGTAGCATTAGTAGTCAGAGTTGTTAGTTTAGTAATGAGGATATAAGGAGATATGTTTAGATAGGTCAGTTCAGGTAGGGTCTAGGTCTAGGTGTAGTCAGAAAATATTGGTTTTTAGTCTCCTGCGAAATATAATAGTTGTTGAGAAGCTATTAAAAATAGTAGAAAATGTATTCCTCACTCCCTGGCCTATTGAGAAGCATTTTGCCTTTTGTCAGACCAGCCTTGTAAATAAAGGTTTGTTCTTCATTGACCTACATGGTCAGAAAATGTAAGGTAAAACACCTTTTGTCAACTTAACTTGTACATATTGCCACGATGAGGCACCACAGGTGAACAGGATTTTTTGGGGGGGACTTTCATCCAATCAGAATGACATTTTATTCATTGAATATGTTCAGGAATGTTGTTATTAACATATTCAAATTAGCTAACATTTCATTACAAAATAAATCTGTGGATAAAGTTGTACATTTCCTGTTTCATTCTGATGCATAGCTAAATAGTTGGTAATTTACAGAGGGATGTGTACAAAGTTACAAATATTCATTATTTACAAAATACTATATATAAGGCAAAAACTTCTGATTTGTTTTGCTATTTGTTCATGTAAAATACCCCATACAATATAAATGACAAAAGATGTGGCCATATCTTTTGTCAAATATGATACCTGAAACTGACCAATGCAGTCAAAATCACCATTTGTACCTGTGGAGCCTTGCCTTAAGAACAAGGCAAATACTATTGCTAGGGAGACATTTGTAAAAGTTAGATTGCTTTAGACGACTGATGTTAAATGTTCCCATTTTCCTCCATGAGTGGATCAGACAAATTGGCAAATTGTTCTATTTCTATTATGTCTGTTTGGAAAAGCCTTGGTTGGCCATCCATGAGAAAAACACTTCCCCATGCCCTAAACAGCACAAATAACATTGGTCTGTGGAGTGCAGCAGAATGGAATTTGTCTAATTCATTATCCTCCACATTGCTGCATTGTTGTTGTTTTTCTTTCTCTTGTCAGTTTGTGAAATTAGCCTGAGCAATTTGACTATAATGGAGACAATGACAAAGGGATTATAGCAGCTTGATGATGATTTGTGAAACACATATACACCCACACTATATATACTAACACTATCTCAGTCCATCACAATGCTAATAATCGGATTAAGCCGGTGTGTTTTGGGTGGGTCGACGGCGTCTCTATTAGCGCCAATTTAGCATGACCTATGCGCTCCAGCGACCTCTGTATTCTGTGACGGCTGTCCCCCAGCTCGGCCACTTATCATCAGATTGGGATTAATAGGAACATCTTCTGTAATTACAGAAATGCTGTGTTGTAGCAGCGGGTGTCAATTATTTTAATGCATGCCAAACCATTAATCAGCTGATAGAGGCCTCAGCAGCGCCCTAAAGTAAAACACAGAAGTCTGCCATTGATTTTCATGGGGCCGGACTCAGCGTTTTATCCCCTTTCTCTGCTCCGGCTGACTGGTGAGGTTATTGATCTTCATAAAGGCAGTATTTTGTCGCTAGGCGAGAACCGGAGGACACAGTATTGAAAGGTTTTTAACCTGCGTGTTCGGGGGGAGCTCTGGATGGCTGGCCAAGGTTGCCAGGTGCTACACGCAGCAGATTTTCAGCCCCTTGGCCAAAGAAAGACATCGATAGGGATACATCTTTGTCTGATTACGGAGATGTGCTGGTGTGGATGGCATTTCATGTGTGTGTGGGGGGTGAGTGGGGTGGACATGTGTGACAGTAGTAGCTGGTCATTTGATCTGTCATATTCACCCATAAAGGACCCACAAATTCTGACCTCAGACTTGATATGGCCGCTGATACATCAGACAAGGATACCCAAAGATCTCTTTGCTCTTTGCACACTCTGGATCCAACTCAAATTACACAGGACATACTACTGACATGATTGAAGCCTAAATGCAACTCCGTTTTCCCTCACTTCATCAGCAAGATTGCAACAAATGAGGATGTACATTTACATGACAAAAGTGTGCAGGTATGAGAGTGAGGAGAATTATTACTGAAATACAGTGAGACAATGCTAAAGTGAACCCCTGATCTGAAAAGCAAACATTCATGAAAATATGAAACATGGAATTCTAACATGTTGGCAAGTTAAGATTTTCACTGACTAGGGGGACTAAGGGCTCCATTTTATTTTTTAAAGGGAAAGAGGTGTTTGCTCTGAAATCTGTGCTTCTAAAAATGCAGAATGAGTGAAAACACAGTGTTAGGTTGAAGCAGAAGTAATTGGAGGGGACAATTCATCCTTCCTCTATTGAAGGGGACATGCCCCATTTTGTCCACGCCAAATCTACACCTATGCTCCAAGCTGAAAACTACACTATCATTGAATAGCAGTTTTAGGTCTCCCTTGATCGTCGCAACTAGAATGCTACGATTCCTGCAACCCAAACAACCCAGGCAAGTGTGTTTCTAGAGACTGTCCATATCCTCGAAGCAGGCATAACTGTCGCATATGAGTTATTACACATCTGTCTGTGGATACATGGTGCACCAGATGCTGTAGTTAATGGCACACCTAACCTCCCACCATGATGGTCTACTGAAACACAAGTGGAATTTTCCACTGCCAGCCAGCCTTCCTCCTCCTCCGTCTCCTTCCCAGCCACCACTGTCCAGTGCTGGGAGAGGCCTGTAGGGGATTGTCCAGACAGGATATTAATGGGGCTCTCCAACAGTTAGAAGGCCCGACAGAGCTCTCTTTCATTGTCACCTTGCCTTGAAGGACGAGGAAAGATGTGCAAAGCTTATTAGTCGAACAGAGCCATTTCTTTCCATCCCCTTTTCTTCCTTTACTTACTCAATCTCAGTCTCTCTGCCTTTTTTGTGTATCTTACATCAGAGGCTTACTCTTCTCCCTGTCCCCCGCCGCCACCCACCCCCCCCCACACACACACACACACACAAACACACACAGGGTGACATCTACCTAATCAAGTAGTGGATTATCGTGTCCTGATGAATTGTAGCTTGTAGCACTTGAAAGGTCCTCCTGGAGGAGTGCCTCCTCCCCTGACAGCTAGATCGAGCCCCCAGGGAGCAAGGAGAGAACATCACCCGGTAATGATTTGTGGCAAAGCAGACAAATGTTTTGGATAGGACCTCTTTCAAGCAAGGGGCTTGATGAATTTGCAGCTTGCCAATAAACTCTGAAACCACAGCGCAACTCAAATGCAGACGATAAAGAGGAAAATGTAGATGTCTAACCCTCTCTATTTTCAAATCTATTTAAATTATGATTTAAATGATTCACGCTCCAAGTGATTTAAGTGAAGTCATGTGCACAGCCGCTACCTGTCTTAAAAAGTGAACACTTGAACTCTCTTAATGAATTAATTTGTAAAAACATAGCCCACCCCTTAAAATTGACTTGGCTCAGGCCAAGGTTTCAGATGACATGAGCACTCCTAGATATTCTCAGGTGTGAAATGCTGACCCACTTTATGCAGAAATATGAAACAAATCACAGATCAGATTTGTGTGAGATGGTGCCTATTTGTAGTTACAGGGTGTGACCATGCAAAGGAGAAAGGCGGTGTAGTGACATGGATTGAGGGGGGTGTTTGGCAGCTCCATAAAGGATGAATATGCCACATAAAGACACGTGCACCCACATATTCACATATAGACCACACACCACAGTCATGTTGCACAGTTGTGTTTATGCATACATACAGAGACCCTCATGTGGATTCAGCTACTGTTTCATCAGGAACTGATGTCTCAACAAGCCCATACATTATTCTCCTGATTGCATGGCATCATATGAGAGATAGGATCCCATGCTTAGTCCCTTGAATGAAGTCAATTTCTTCAATCAACTCTGAAGATTACTTGAGCTTTATTCTTGCAATTGCTGAAAGCGACTAACAACTTTTCATTACTCTCTGCTTCTCTCCCTCCGTTTCTCTTTCTCTGCTCTCTCCCATTGTAGGAGAACCCATACATGTGTAACAATGAATGTGACGCCAGCACAGAGGAGCTTGCCCACCCCCCAGAGCTCATGTTCGACACAGAGGGCCGTAACCCCACAACCTTCTGGCAGTCCACATCGTGGAAAAAGTACCCCAAGGCCCTACTGGTCAACATCACGCTGTCCTGGAACAAGACCATCGAGCTGACCGACGACATCATCCTCACCTTCGAGTCAGGCCGGCCCGAACAGATGGTCCTAGAAAAGTCACTGGACTATGGACGAACCTGGCAACCCTACCAGTTCTATGCCACCGACTGCCTGGACGCCTTCACCATGGAGGCCAAGACAGTGCAGGACCTGACCCAGCAAACCCTGCTCGACATCATCTGCACTGAGGAGTACTCGCGAGGCTACGTGTGGAAGTACGACAAAACGGTGCGCTTTGAGATCAAGGACCGTTTCGCACTGTTTGCTGGGCCCCGGCTTCACAACATGGCATCGCTTTATGGCCAGTTGGACACTACCAAGAACCTGAGGGACTTCTTTACCATCACAGACCTGAGGGTGCGCCTGCTCCGGCCCGCCACAGGAGCCACTATGGTGGACGAGAACAACTTGTCCAGATACTTCTACGCTATCTCTGACATCAAAGTCCATGGCAGGTAAGACCCTAAGTGATCTACACTCTTTTTCTCTATGGCCGGCAAACAATGTAAGCTCTTTTGGAAGAAACGCTTGTCTGTCAGGATGGATAATGTCATGATTATTCCACAGACGTTACCATTACATTACATTACAGCATTTAGCAGACGCTTTTATCCAAAGCGACTTACACATTACATTACAGCATTTAGGAGACGCCTTTATCCAAAGCGACCTACATGTCATACCGTTGGCGGAGGCAGCCATGCAAGGTACCAACCTGCTCAACGGGAGCAATTCAGGGTTAGGTGTCTTGCTCAAGGACACTACGACAGATGTTTCCCGGGAGGAGCTGGACTCGGACTGCCGACCTTGCAGTTGCGGGGCGGAAACTCTACCTCCTGAGCTACTGCCGCCCCCATACAAGTATACATTGCATGCATCATATACATAGTACATCATACCATGCACCACTACACACAAACACATATATTTGCATGTCTTTTTGACTGTGGGAGGAAACCAGAGCACCCGGAGGAAACCGACGCGAACACGGGGAGAACATGCAAACTCCACGCAGAAAGGGCCAGGCGAGATTTGAACCCAGGACCTTCTTGCTGTGAGGCGACAGTGCTAACCACTGAGCCACCGTGCCGCCAGTACTTGGACTGTGGGTTGCCTGTGTTTTTATTGCGACTACAGCTACCCAGTAGTGAAGAGAAATGCATTTACCATTACCATTCTTTCCAATTAGGCAAGCAGATCTGTAATGATGTGCAGAGTTCACCAGTTGTCAGCATGTCTTAATTAACCAAGTTGCTTAGGGCTTGCTGAAGCACTCTATTTTGGACGCCAAATTCACTCAGCTGTCTGTTAGCCCGTGAAAGACATTGAAGGTAGCATTTCAGCCGTCAGGTCATTGCGCGTTCTAATTAGTGTTTGATTTACGGCGTCCCCAGAGGGTCATATAACATGAAAACAAGCCGCCATTATACTGTTGGCGGAACGGCCGACAAAAGCTTCTCGCCCTTCTTGATGCTACTATAGGAGTCACTGGGGTATAGACTTAAGTGGATCTGTTTTACAGTGTGTGATTTTTCAATTTAACAGACATGAATATGGTTGTAGGGGTGAGGAAATGAAGATTTAATTACTCTTGTTTTGCTCTTCACACATGGGAGGATCACAGTACAGATGTGCAGAGTGGCGGAACGTCATAACAATTCTGGGATATGAGTGTAAGTGTAGAATTTAGGCAGCCAGACTGTGGCTTACAACATTTGTTGTGACAAGTATGCCTTTAACCTGAAGATAGACTTGGTAAGATGACTACAAATAGAAACATCAGTACTGCCCTGCTCAGCCACAACTAACATCATTGGCTGTGACCAATGTGGTTTTGTGTAAAATATTTAAAAGCCAATCGATGCAGTCTAAGCTGAATGAGAGGGTCGGCATCATAAATATCTGCAATGATTTCAAATAAAAACATGCCTTCAAGTTTTCTCATGTTACAATGTAATCACACTGGTTAATACATATTTGTAGTGTAATCATTTATGTTTGCTGCTTTAACATTATTTACATCAATATCATTAAACGTCTTCTAGCAATTTAATGAAACCATAATTTCCCTAATATACCATTAAAATGGAGTACAATACACTGCACATATCTCTAATATACATGTAAATGTGCAGGTACCCTTGAGCACAAGGGGCTATGATAATGAACGACTTATATAATTCTTGACTTTTCTTGTGATTGAGAGGGTCATTCAGCAAAAAGAACTGGAGGGAATTCACACAAAAGAGTTGGATGGGGCATCCATCCTACACCCGCTGAAATGAAGGGGGCCGTCGTAAACACAGATTATTTATTCTATGCTTCTAATCATGACCGAACTCATACATCCCTGTGGGGCCGTAGATTTGAGCGATGGCTGTGTACCACCATAGGGCTGCGGTCGTTTACCAGCCCGCTGATTTTAGAGTAACGCTCATCTGAGAAATATTCCCCACTGTTTACCAAAGGTAACACGCAGTTCAGCCATAATGAGATACACTCTACATAGCGAGGTTCCACATTCCCACTCCTCCTCCCATTGGCGAATCACTGCTCAGCCTCTTTCTCCATGCGTCGTACATGAGACATAAGCTCCTTAATCCCCGAAATACAGTTCTGTGGGAGCGATTTCGCAGGGACAGTGGAATCTGGCACATTTCACTGTGCTGGACTCCACCGCCATCCACCCGGATCAGGAGTGGGGGGTGTGGGGGGGTGTGGGGAGGAGAATACAGTAGGCGAGCTCTCAGATGTTGTCCCCTTGCCACAACAGTGTGAGAAACAAAGAAAGGAGCATATAAGCTCTGTGCCAAAGTAGGTCAGTCTAGAAAAGATAGAGAGAGGGAGAGAAGGAAGGAAATAAAGACTGGGAAAGGACCATAACTTTGCTAAATCCTTTCCTCTCTGACATGTATCTATAGTTGTTACAGGGAGGCCAGCGGTGTCATAGGACCCTTCCATTACATTTGATTACAAGGAAGGTCCGGACCAAAGGCACTGGGGAAAGGATCGATGCAAAGAATTAAAAATCAAACCAAGCATGGAGCCTTGAAATGGATTTGAATAATGCATACTGCCCAGTGACTTGAATGAATTTGTCACCCTCACTATTTTATTGTATCAGCAGTACTAAATGGATGGTGTGGAGAGAAAGAGCATGGGGGATTTTCTAATTATCTACTGCATGTGTTTGGCATAATAGTACTGCCTCTCTTTTTTTTTACATTTTACAGTAACTACAGCCTGCAATTTGGCCAACTGTTTGTCTCACTTCCCTCCACCCCCCTCCCCTTTCTCCCTCCCTCCTGTGATCAATACGGTGTAATTAAAGCTGGAAAAGATTCAGGCTCCTAAAGGATCTCTCTCTGCCTCTCTGTTTCTGTCTCTTTCCCTCTCTCTGTCTCACTCTTTCTCTCCCACTGCAGAGTAGTCTGTCTCTGAGGGGGCTCTGGGTCCCTGCTTTGAATTATATATGGAGAGCGAGCCTAATCCCATTCCTTTACCAGCACTCCAAGGATAAACACCAGCCCCATGCCCCACCAAAACCACAAGCCACCACAAACCAAAGAACACATCTACCAAACATTCGCAAAAACTGGAGGGCTTTTTCTTGGCACTGCCTTTTTTACCATGCCAGCCAGGACAATCCTTTTGCCGGGACAGTTTTTAAATTAGCTCCTAATCAGACAACATATTTTTACTTGTGCTATTGGACATGTATTCAGACCTCGGTCCATGGGTTTCTCTTGCTGTCAGTGCAAAATAATAATTTACCCCCCGAACTATGAACAAACTTTCCAGCTTGTTCCCCACCCAGTGAAAAACAGGGAGATAGGGAAGGAAAGTGTGCTTCACCAATTTGCTTTCGTGCCTGTGGGAGTTTTGATTATATTTCCTAAGCAGACATGTGCCGCGGGGCATTATCACGGAAGGTCAGAAACAACCTCAAGGATTCGCAGTCACTTTGACTGCAGGGTAAAAAAGGTAATTCACTTATAGGGGCAAATTGGTTATTAGATGCACAACCTTTTCTGTTGACCATTGCCCACAGTATGTAAAATACAGTATATTACCATGCCTTCATTCTTTGGTCATTGTGCCCAATCAGTTAAATAAATTAGTTTGTTCTATCTACTAAATATACGAAGTGAACCAACTGTAACAGTAGCAGTTCATGAGCTTTATTTCGTTCATGATATGCTATCATGTGAGGACAATATACAGTATAACATCTGCATTCAAGTTGCATAAAAAACATGTGAATAGATATAAAACATGCTTCCATGATAAAGTAAAATATAGAGCCGGTGCAACCTTACCAAGCACTTATCGGAGTCGTGGTGTTGCAGAGATGCATGATAAGTTGAGCGATACAAATAGCTTTGTAAAGCTTTAGTAAAGCTGCTAGAATATTTACCTCAATATATATTTCTCTAATTAATTTAGCTTGCATACTATAATGACTGTAGAAAAATGAGACCATCACAGAGGAAATTGGTTTATTATATGTGTTGCTTTTTATGTGTTTATTGTGTCCCCAGGTACGAGCAAATGGGCTCTCAGTAACCTTGTCAATTGTTTCTTACTAATAATAATACCTTGCATCGCAAGCAATGCCTTGATAACTCATGCCTGAATTTTTTTACCTGAAGTAAAACTTTAACAAATTATTAATGAACAAATCTCCATTTGTTATACCTTATACCATATCAACAAATGTTGTTTTGTTTTACATCCATGAAAAAAACAGTTCATCTTTCAGTTAGAAAAATCTCTGCAGCATTTTGCCCCTTGACAACCACCGTGCCTCTGTGTGAAAGAGCAAATTATCTTGCTCAGAGCCCATATCACTGCAAATCTTTGCAAATAGGCACGTAGTGGATGTGGCTTGATGTAGTTGACCATGGTAGTTATCTGCTGTAATACATCTGTGATCTGTATACCGTAGGTTACATTTAGAAAAACACTGGTGCTCTCCATATACCTTTTTGTATGTGTAAATTAATATATTTCTGTGTTTATACAACTTTGAATAATATACATAATTAATATATACTCCACACTGCACTTAGCTCATACTGTTATGGTTTCCTTCATTTTACTCCACATGTTGCACCTCAGTGGCTCTCTTTGCTGTTTTCTCTCAGGTTACTGTGAATTGATACACTTTTTTAGAGCTTTATACTTTCAGTGAATTGTCACTGTTACAGCACTGATATTACTTTATTTCTGTTTTGTAACAAGTCTACATTAGTACAGAGGCGTGTCGTGACTTTTCCGCTAGGTGGGGTGCTCAGCACGTCAGATTATCATTTTTCTTGACACACAGCAGGCATAGAGCCTAGTCCCCTAGGATTAATCATTCTATCATTTTCATACTAGTCTACTTCCAAACTTCTAATACATTTCAGAAATAAAAACGTATAAAAAGTATATATTTAACAGTCATTTATTTTTCAGTTTGCATATCATTGTCTGACACTATATTTCATTTATGTAATGAAGGCATAACATGCATGCATTGAATTAGACAAATTAAAATGACAGGTTATTAGTGCATTTTTACATTTGAAACAGTTGAATAACAGTTTATTTCAGCCACAAGTAATCAAGTTTCACAAAGCAATTGAATTTCCACCCGCAAACATCTTTCGCAGCCTTATATATCTCATTCAATTAATAATGCAAAAGTGGGAAAGTTGCCAACAAATAGACGTAAATATTCACACCAGTACACTGAAAGTGTCCCACATTAAATGATTCATTAGGAAAGAAAACTAACGTTAGGCCTGTACAGTATTTACTTGCAGTCTCATAACCGAGGCTTAACGTTACAGTACCAACGTTCCATGTTAAGCGATAAGCGTTTGGAAAATATGAAAATACATTTCACCGGCCCCTTCTGATTGTTCGAAGTGCATGTAGGGCAATAGATTCAATATGATTTCAGTTTCTCTGCTCCAAACCAAGGCTTCTCCCCAGAGGAGCTACTCACTTATAGCTGGATTTGCCCCGTCGTTCTTTCAAAGATGCGAATCTGGCCACGTAATCCAAGTTCATATGTTCCACAAACAGTCAATAATCCTTGATAGTGTAGCACCCCTATTCTAAATTAGAAAGGATAGCTATACATCAATTTCCTAGGCTCTGAGCAGTGTGGTTGATAAGATTCATAAGGAGACGTCACTTTTAAAACAGAACAGCTGGCAGGTTTATCTCTGCAACACAACATTCATAAAAAATACTTTCTTTTGCAATTGAAAATACCCCAAAATAAAATAGAGCTCTTTTGTTTTAGAAATATAGAAAAATAAAAGAAATTGTCTTTGGAAAATAGAGAGTCAAATATACCCGGGTAGTAAAACAAAACACCTCTAAGTGTTCCTTATCTGGAATCCAGTATTCGAAATCCTGATGCGAATCAGTTCAGTCACTCCGCAGGATGGAAACCGACACAGCTGGCCACACTGCGTCCAACGCTCCTTTTGTGGAATGTCGCTCACTGGGACAGGCTCGCCATCGAAGTCGACATGGTACCAAACTAAATCCAGGATCAAAAACCAATCTGCACGTAGCAGTACAGAATAGATATACTCAGTTATAATCATTTCGATTTATTTTCTGTATATGGTACCTTATTAACTTTTCTGTTTTCAATAAATCACAGTTAAACATTTAAAACCATTAACCATGGCTATGAGAGAACTGTTCAAATCACACTACGACTACAACTGTGCTCTATACTGTTTGACTAGAGACAATAGTTTGCATTGACAAACAAAATGATGGTAAAAACTTTACACAATA
>OMOT01083200.1:8932-24157 GCA_900312575.1 Acanthochaenus luetkenii
AAAAATGTTTTTGCCTAATAAGGTTTTCTTGGAAGTTTTTCCTTGCGTGCATCGAGGGTCTAAGGCTGGTGGTGGTAGACTTGCTAAACATTTATATTGTGTGTCTTGTGCTTTGTTCTGTTTCCCTGTTTGTCTCATACTATTCTTTAATTCCATTAATTGTTGTTCAGTTAGATCTATTTTGGCTTTGAGACCTTTAAGACATGCTTGTGATAAAGGGCTATATAAATAAATTAACTTGAACTTGAACTTGAACTTACTAGGCTGCCAGTTACACTGAAGGATTGTAGATGCCTGTTGGACCTCTCTCTTGTGTGTGCAGGCACATAAACACATGTGTACACACACACATTCACACATGCACTCATTAGATAATTAATGCAGATTTTAAAGTAGAATTCAATGGTTTATTAAAACATGGAGAATTTATATCAATCAGCATCTCTCCTATATGCAGAATTAGCCAATTATTTTGTTTTTCAACAGTTTAAACATGATTGATTGATTAATTGATACAGTATGTGGGTTCACAGGTGCAATTAAATGGAAGAATGACAGCACTGCTGGCTTGAAACAGCCCGCTCAGCAGTTCAGATCCTGGATTCCAGCAGGATCATTTTCCTAAGGATCTAAATAGCAGAGCATCTCTCAGTTTTAGACTGCAAAGTCCTCACATCTCGCCAGATAGTATAACCCAGATCACTGCCAGTGGTTTAAGATAACAGAGCCAAGCCAGAGCTTTAACAGATATCATGCCTTTCCAAAGCCAACTTAGGGAGAGAGGAGACGTTCCTGTGGGATTTGAGAGATGCAGTGAGTCTTTAATGTCTCAAACTGAAAGAAGCTTGGGAAAGACACAGTGCAAATGGGTTATATTTATAGTCAAAATGAAAAGAAGTGCTGCTGCTGTTGGCCACATTAACCCTCATGGCATTATTGCAATATTTATTCAAATATCTAAAGTGTGTTGAGCTCAAAGCCAAGAAAAAAATAGTGCTTATATAGAACAGATTCAACACACTGAGTGAGATATCAGATGCACTATGATGTTTCGAGTTATGTTAACAAATGTGATCCAATAAACTTTATTGTTATGAGTAAAATAAATGTATCATAAACTTTCAAAAGACGCGACTTCACATCATATACTTTGGTTGTTTCGTTATCCATTTGTTAAACAAGGGCCTCATTGGCCTAATGGAGTCGCCTACCGGCTATATAAAAACACACCAGATGTATTTTCGTGAGATTTTCGTGGAAGCTCTTGAAGTTAGTACAAACGAAACCGTTTATTTGTAGATCACGGAGTAGTGCCGGGGGATTTTCATTCTCACCGAGAACAATTCAGTCGATGTTAGTCAGTTGGGCTTATTTCCCTTAGTGTGGTGGTGCAGAGGCTGTCAAGTTAGGCTGGGGAAACGCTAGAGGATTATCAGGCAAATTAACACCAGATTTGTCCGTCCCGACAAGCAGGAAGGAAAATCCCGATTGGAAGCTTGGTCAGAGGGGAAATTTAATGATGATTTTATGCTGTTTTTGGAACTCTAAACAGCCAGACCTTATTCACTTCAATGGTTTGGGAGAAAGCTGAGCTGGAACTGTGGCAGCTAACTCGGCATCATGGCAGGGTGTCCAATATCCCCTCTAGCTTTCACTATGGCAATGGAAGTAATCATTAGGACATCAGGCTGGGTGGTGCGGAAAGGCTCCCACCCATCAGGACATACAGTATATGGACAATGTGAACTCTATGACTACAACAGCACCTTGTGCCAAAAGGTGGCTGAACAAATAGTGTGCAAACCTAAATTGGGCTGGGATGAAAATTAAGCCGAGTAAGTCGAGCAGTGTCTCCATTGTTAAGGGGAAACTGACAAGCAAAAGGGTTCTACATAGATGAGGAAGTAATTCCAAGAGTTTTAGAGAAGCCTGTCAAAAGCTTAGGAAGGTGGTATGATGTGAATCTAAATGACAAGGAGCAGCTTGATACGATTAGGCAGCAGGTAGTTTGAGACACTGAAGGTATAGAGCGGTCAGACCACCAGGCACCAGGTAGCACACAGACATAGGGCTGCATTATAGGGCCGATAGGGTAGGGAGGCTTAGTGCTGGGCATTGGGCAACCTTTGTGGAGTAAGGCAACTCTGTCAGGAGAAAGACAAAACGATGGAGCAGATCCACAGGCAGGAGGAAGTGGCATGATGTGCTAAAGCTGTCTCTCAGGCAAAACAAGGTCACTGGGTAAATTGGGAAGGTTTAGAGTGGAAGAAACTTGGCTGTGGGGTAAGGAGGCAAACCTCTGATGTGCTACCCCAACATATCCGACAATAGTAGGTGAGGACCCTTCCTGTCCCTTATATTCGAGTATAGTTCCACTTCCAGTCCATGTTTTGTCAGGATGTAAAATGAATCTGTCCCAAGGACAATATATTTATGTTAGTATGTTGTATTGTTTTTAGCATGCTAGTTGTTAATAGTGTCATTGCTTGGGCTGAAAAGAAAGGATTATCAGCTGGGGTCCAAAATATGAAAATCTATTTTATGACTAAAACAGATTATATGAAAATATGGAAATCTATCCTACAACTAAGACACATATATATATATACAGTATATATATATGATATATATACTGTATATCCACATAGCTAGAGTGAGCAGTCATACATCGTTCCTTGGTGGATTCGTACATCGTCTGCATTTGTAACATTTACCAGTACACAGGATGTGATGTAACATCGTCCAGGGTGAGCCTTTGTACAGAATCCCAATTCAGATGTCAAATGAATGATTACTAACTCACCAATGGTGACGGTAGAGAACATGTATGGATGCTCGCCCTGGATTATGGGACAGGTGGTTGTTACATCGCATCCTGTGTATTGGTAAAGGTTAAAAAGAAAATGTATGTAACGTGTAACTGATTACATTCAAAAAAACGTTACTGGTAGCACCTCCTACTACAAATGGTTGTCACTTTTCATCTGTACTTGTCTTGGTCACTTTACAGTCAAGAACAATTTATTCCTTGCTTATTCCTTTTCAGGATCACGGACAGGGGGACTGGAGCCTATCCCAGCATGCATTTGGAGGAAGGCAGGGAAGCTTTGGCGCTGGCCCCGTCATATAAAAAAAGATACATTTATTGGGGATAAAACGCTATGCATGTTTGTCTTAGTCGGCCTATACCGAGTTCATGAAAGCTTTTACATTTACTGTTATAAACACCCGGTGTCCGGTAGCTTTTCCTGGCAAAAATCCTCCGGCACACAGGAAGTGATCAGTTTTATGTTTCCAGAAGCAGCAACAACAGTGGTTTGTTTGGAATAAATAGAAGAAGAACTGGGCAGTAAGGATGAGCAGTGAGAGCCACCGTGGCTGAACAGACAAAGAAAGGGCCAGCACGTCATATAGAGTCAAAGTTCATCAACAGGAAACCCAAGCTCCGCCCTCACTGTACAACTGCCTAGTGATCTCTGGGAAGTGCAGTGCAGAAAAACCACAGCAATGAGCGCTGAAGATGTTGCCAAAATAAATTACAAACCAAAAAACAGGATCTCATTCATTACCCCTTCAGGTCATGAAGAGCATCACTTTAACCATTAACTGTACACTAACCAATTGCTTAGTGTTCCCAGTTTACACACAAAGAAAAAGTGTTTTGCAGTGATGAGGAGCGACTTTTGAAAGGGTGAAGGAAAAGCAGATTGACCCATGGCAACTCTACACATCTTAACCCTTACAAATTAAACCAGCACCACGTTCGCCGCTCACATTGGTGCACTCACTGCAATATAGCAGCTGGTTTGTACAAGACAGCATCTGTATGTTGTTGACCCCTATCATATTCCGTGAATCACGGATCATGTAGCATAGTTCACTTTGAGTTCGTGAGGTAGACTCATAGAAGAAGACATAATGACTACCTGAGATTGACTCCCAGCCGCTTGTTGCTGTGTAGTGCTGCGGTTTCAGCCTCTCCTTGGCAGAGCGCACTCAGGCAATCTCAAGTTCCCTCATATCATCAAATGTGCTGCAATCCGATGCCACGATTTTATTTGTCTTGGACATTGTTCTAGCTTTGATCATAAATTGCAGTAATTACTCGGGGCCTTATCCTTTCCCTCTGGAAACAATGCGTGGAACAGGAGAAGCCGGCGTGTACACAAGCACCAACGCAGAGGGCAATGTGGGGGCGCCGGTGAGAGGATAAATAGCCCAATTAAATACAGCGTTGATGTTTTTCATCTACAACGCACTTCGCAGCTCGGCTAGTGGTGTGCAGCGTCTTAAGCGAGCGTATCAGTTCAGTCCGGACGTGTTAATGGAACAGGGTGCTCTGCGATTGAACCAGATCTCTTTCTACCTCCTGCTCCGCCTCCCCTTTCCTTTTATCCTAATGTCTCTAAGCGCAAATAAATAAATGAGGAAAACCTGAGACTTGACTACAGGGAATTGTTCATTATGGATTGTGGAAAACAGCAGCAATCAGGACTCACAACAGGCCGTGTGACTCATTTGGCTCCTGAATAGTACGGGGGCCACGTTAACCCCCCAGTTGCCACAGCCCTTCGTCTACTTCATGCAGAAATGATGTGTTTCGTAGTCTCGGCCTGAACAGAGAACAAACATGTTTGAACTCCGAATGCTGAGTGATGAGTGCATGCCATGATAGAACTTGGTAATTAGAATTCCCGTCAAACTAGACAGCGACTTCCTGGCATATCACAAACCTCTTTCTCTGGCAATTAAGCGTCAGTGTGGTTATCCAAAAGTATGGTGACAGAAATTCCAACAATTCTCTATTTTTAACCATAAACATTTTATTGCTGCGAGTTGTCACACAGCCAATGGTGTAAAGACACGTTGTTGCGTGAGATTGACAGAGTTTCTTCTGAGAAACTGGTTTACTGGTCACCCTCAGCCCTCCAGCATGTCCCACTAAAGATATAGCTGAGCGTGTAACTCAAAGAAGATATATGATGTGGCTCTGCTTTGACTTTCAATAGGCTGTACATATTTGTGTTCCTAATGTCCAGATATTTCCTCATCCGCCCGTTAGTCACTGTGCTCTGAGGCCCAGAGCTGACGTTCTGAAACCCAATCGCCATTGCCCTTGGTGAATGTACGCCAAATTTGGAGGTTAAGTGTAAAGGAATATTACATTTCTTTTTGCATTTAACAGGCGATGACTATCTGATAAAAGGGAGACATGCTTGACCAAGAGCATGACGATCAGAGTTCAGAATGGCTGCTCCATGCAGAGAACTCCAAATTATTACCCTGATCTGATGTCAAAAGGATGACTGGGATTCGACCAATATTGCAATTATACTAATTGCTACCGGAATTTTAGCACACAACTGAAAATGGACATCTAGGGAATGACATACTCCTCAGTTAGAATCTAAAACCCACCTCGATACACGTCATTTCAACCCGTCCTATCCAAGACAGACTCTGAATAGCTGTCTTAGCGCCGTACGCCTTTGGAGTGTGTATGGAGGGTTACGGTAACTCCAAAGTACGGCCAAAGGCAGTGCTTGGGAATCAAACGATTGTTGACAGAGACAACCTTTGCAAGTACTTTCTAAACGAGCTCCTTTTAATGGAAAACAAGACTCGGTGTGATTTCAAAATCAACCCCAGCTCACAGTGAATTGCGCAACAGCTGGGTTATGTTGATTTCCATGACATTTCTCATTGGAAAACATCCTCGGTACACAGTGATGGAAATATGCACCGCCAACAGTATCAAATGTGTATCCCCAGGGTGGTCATTACTTTATGATGTGGTATGTTCAGATGCCAACGTATAATGATTCACCTCGAGACGGTTTGTTCTTGTCTTTTTTCGCGAGTGAACCCATTGCTGTTCAGAATAAATATTCTTGACATTTGCAGGGCCAGGATTTGCAATTGTTCGCACAGGTCAATTCTGCCCTTGCCTGTTACCAAATGACTTTCTAAAGAGGAAAATTGTGGCTCACTTCAGTCATAAGCTTAGAAGAGGGTCATTTGGAACACTGAATTTTGTTATCAAGAAAAGCAGCGCAACTAAGCCAACAGCAGGTGTTTGTTTGCGAAGGGATTGACGGTAAACATGAGGTAAAATTATATTTAACTCACAAAAATGTCATTTAAAACACAATTCCATCTCTCTGAAACACCAAGCAATCTGTTGAATTGGAACTTAGAAGAAAAGAAAAAAAGGTGTGTATGTAAACTAATATCAGACTACTAAAATGCGGTTTGTTGAAAAAAATTCTCTCTCTTCACGGTCCATATTCTCTGTGTTATCCGAAAACCAAAGAAACAAAATACCTTCAAATGAATTGTGCTCTATATCAAACGCGGTGCAGTTATTCCTCTCTCCGTCTCTATTTTCTCTCATAAAGAAATGTCATTTTGTTGGCTAATCCCCATCAAGTTTAGCAAGCTCAGTGGCCTTGTGGTTATAACGTATATTACCGGAGGCTCATAGTTTGCTTGTTCAATCCCCGCTTGCATCACAGCCTGGCACTCAACATTTTAATATTAAGGACCTCCAGTAAACTGACTGGGAGTGTAAATACACTTAAAACACTTTTTGTGTGTGTGTGTGTGTCTCCAATTGTGTCTCCAATTGCTTTGTCTGATGAAGCAACATATTTTAATGAAGGAATCACTGGGTCAGGCCCTTTTTCTGCCACGGTTTTGGCCAACGCATCTCCTGGAGACAAAGGTCATTGCCAATCACTACTACCAAAACCCTTTTGAATGATCCTCTGTGCCACGTGTCTTAATGGCGGCTGTGTTAAATCCTTCCTCAGACATTGTTTCAGAGTTTCAGATGAATTCTCCTGATGTCTGGTTGTTGAGAGTTTTTTTCCGTGGCATAATAGCCAAGTGTTTTGAATATGTTAAGTAGACAACATTGATGTACAGAACACTAGCCACAGCTCCAGTGTAGCAACACGCTTGGGACGTGTGAGTCTGTTTATCCCAACTCAGATTACAGTGTTGAGAGCACCACAGGGAGAAATCCAAGTGCAAACAGCAGCCTGCTGAGATGCTGGGCATAATTCAGTCTTTGGCTCCCTGCACTATGAAGCTGTCAAATATAAAGTCCACTTTAATACAACTACTGGTTTGCAAAGTACGATTTTGAGGCAACCCATAAAAAGTACACTATTTTGGAATTATATTCTCATTGTTATTTCATATAAAATAACCAAAAACTTCCAGTAATTGGTAACTGGTTCCAGTAAGTTTGTCAAAACGTGCCATCTCCTTACCAACTATTGAGTTGCACAACGCAGTGGTTGATACTAAAACATAACGTGACAAATCTCATATTCTTAAGACTTTGTGATAAATTAGGATGGAACCTCCCATAGTCATCCATATGGACAATATGGACAAATTCAATGGATAATCATGTGGAATTGACAAAATGGCAATGATCATCATCTGAAATATGGGCATATACACATACATTATTGAAGATTAGCTCTCCATGGAAAATAATCTCTTTGCAACTTTCTGATCCTATCCTAACTAAAAATGCAATTACTACAAAACAAAAATAATACTTTTAAATTAATTCCTAGCTACCAACAACTCAATCTGTCAATTTGAGAGTGAAAAGAATAATCTTCAATCCAATGAATTAAGCAAAGCCAGTAGTGTCATATGACTATCTAGATGGCATGATTGGTATTTAAGTTATTTATCTAGTTCGTAGCTTGTTTTTCATAGTTATTGGACCTGGGTCTCTCTCAGCTTGACTGTTTATTTGCTTGTTTGATGGTCTGGCTTACTTCTGTGTGTTATTTCAGCTGAAAATTAAAGCCAAGCAGATTGACTGGCAGCCCGAGCCTCCTCTGGTTTGCACAAATGAAACCTTTTCTGGGAGGAGACATTGAAAAGAGTTTCTCTGTGTGATTTCTTGGTGTGATTTATAGCAAAACCTCTGCGATAAATCACGCCAAGCTCTAAAGTTGACCTCCCAGCACAACACTGACAGTATTATCTCCTGTCTTACGCTCATAATTACTGCGTTGGCCCCATTAAAGGATGTTTATTATATCAGCCCTATAATCTGCTCTCACTGGCAAGCTTTGGTAAGCTCAGGTAACATGGAGGTTTTAGCACAAGACCACACTAGATAACACCGAAACAGGCCTGGTTATGCTACATGTTGGTTTTGCATGCTACCTTCACCGTAGCTGTGTGAAACAATAAGGTGTAGTCAGTTCGAAGTTGGTATCGTGGGATTTGTGTCATCACTCTACATTTCTGTCTGAACCTCATTTATTTTTGCTCAGACAGTCTCCATGTCGATTTTTGCTCCAGGATTTAATGTCATAGGTGTAGGGATTCAGTTTCGCATGGCCTGAAGCCATTATGGTATAAAGAATAAGATTTCTGGGAAATGTGTGCATTTTGTTCCTCACTGTCGCCTGGGGAATGGGTCTTCTCTTTGTGCCTTGGTTTTCCCCACTGACCACAGACACTTTGTTCACTTTCTCAACGCAGAATTCCAGCCAACGTCCGAGGCCTAAACACACTCACACACAAAAAAGCCCAATATGCATCGCATCTGCCCCCGACGGCTCCCAGGGGAAGCGACGGGTCAAGATGACTTTCAGAAAGTCCCAAGTCCCCTTTACCGTAAGAGTGTAGGCCAAACCACCGTGCCAGATGTGGTTCTGTGCCACACCAAGGTCCAACTGAGATTTCCACAAATTGCAGAGGACTTAAAGCGCAGTCATGGTATACTCTGTTTAAATGAGAATTGACGTTTCTTTTTCTGACTCTATCCGACCATTGCCATTTTCGCTGGGTTAACCCGGTGCTTTTTTAAAAGCCTTCTTATATGTGTTTTTCGAAGTAGTCCGTGCAAATGAATGGTCTTTTCCAGCAACAGACCTCCGTGAAGTTTAACATCTGCTGTGTAAATAAGCTTGCCCCACACAGTCCCACTTCATCACTCATCATCTTGCGATGCCATGCAGTTGCAGAAGCCGTCTTATACAGCCTTGGCCGGCGTTGCATCACCGCGGCATCACCAGTCCACCGTCAGCATATATCCTCTCATTTGTCGAGGTAGACAAAATATCAGGCCTTTTACACTTAATCGGTCTTCCGTGTGAGGGTGTGCTGCCCACCTGGCATCCATTACAGCACACACTCTATACACACAGACAGACAGACACACACACAGATAAACAGAGAGACAGACAGTTTGTTAGTTCAGCGACCCTGTCATAGCTACACCGGGGTCCCTGCTCGCACGTGGATCTTATTTGTAAAAACCAGAGTCAACAGCCCTTTTTCGTCTTTTATCTTGGGTTTATTGTTTTCATTAGGTCTTTTTTGCCATTGACACGTTGTTTGAAACCAGTGGCGTTGCTGGAAGCATTAAATGCTTAAAGGCCATTTCTTTCACAAGTGAGAACAGAAGCGCCATTGCCCGCACATGCAGTAACGAACAAAAGGAGTGAAAAGGAGTGTAGATGTCACTTTTGGAGAAACGCAGTGGTCCTCGGGCCTGTAAATCACGTGTCCGCCTCTGGACACAAGACAGGAGAAAGAAAATGAAACAAAAACAAACGAACTGAGAGGAGCGCAAACCCACAACAACGCACAAAAAACAAGATGTCAGAACGGAATAAATGCCGCGTCCATCTGTCACGAAAGCCTGTGGTTTGTATTTGTTACGGCAACTGAGTACATTTGAACTTAATTGATATTCTAGCAATGGCGGCTGATCTGACACTTGTGGTTGATGCCAGTTATAGTATAACAAAAAACATATCCATGAGCTGTCAATGAAGACAGCTCCTGCTGCTCTGTATATGATAGCTGGGCGGATGTTTGGATGGAGGGTAAGTGAAGTGGAGGGAAAAGGGATGCATACATGTTTAACATCTACTGTAAACAGCAGCGCTGGTCACTCCAGCACAAAGGAGCCAGTGATTATATATTGTAAGTGGAGAGGGTGCACCTCGCCACATGGTCATAAAGCTTCAGATTTCTGGGTGATGAGATCATGCGCCGCCAAGAAGATAAGCCCTCAGCTAATTGAACGGATGGCTTGGAAATAAAAGACTGCTGTCCCTTGTTTTCTTTTCGTCTCCGGAAATGTCTTTGAGTGCTTAGTATACAGTAATTGACCAAGGACACATGAAAGGACGTTTTCCTTGAACGATGGTCTTTAAAAAGTTACCAGGTTTTACTTATCACTGTGAGCATATACAAATTGCCTTTTTTTTCTTTTCTTTTTTTACTTTGCCGTTAAGATATTGGAAACATACTGCAGGAATGTGCTTCATCTTTGCAGTGCCTTCCTCTTTTTTTAAAGGGCTTTTGTAGGACAAAGACAAAACAAGCTTTCCAGGTCAAAGTCAACACCTAGAGACATCTGGATCCATCGCACCAAACCAACAAGAACACCAAGGCCCAGTAATAAAAAACATCCCAACACTTTTGCTCCATATTTCTGTGATGCATGGGTATTCTTAATACACTGTTGTAGTTTAGAGGGTGTCCAGAGATTGTCAAGTGGTTGAGCCCCCTGCCTCTGGAACCACATGTGTGACCCCACTGGCCTACGACTGAATCCCAGAGATCAGAGACTTCACTCCTGTGGCACCCTTGCTATTTTCCCACATCCACATGAAAAATACTGAGGCTGAGTGGACTTCCCGCTTTCCCTTTTAGAACAAAAAGATACATTTAGAGGAGAACAACAATATCTTTCCGACTCACCACATTTCATTTTTCTGCCATTTGCAATCTCAGCAACTTTTGGTCACAAGTGTCTTAAATGTCTTAAGTGCTACATCTGTCATCTGTCTGTCCCACGTGATGGTGACAGTGACATTTGTCCCAGATGTGGTGACCTCAGCGATTGCTGCTGGCCCTGGTGCACCTACAACATACAGCGTGTCAAGAGAGAGTAAGCAGGATCCTGTGGCCGGAGACTTGTGTTGCTAAGAGGTTGTTGGTGTTGACTGAGCGCTGGCTCATAGCTTGTCCCATCGTTGACCAAGAAGCCCAGTTGTCCGGAGATGAGTGATCTCTCTACGATGGGAAGGTCTGAGACTTTGGGCTCTGACATAACAATATCCCTACAATTGTCCAAACCAGAACTATTCCAACACCGACCGACATAGCTCGGTGACCTATGACTGAACCGGATTGGAATACATTAAAAATTAAAAAGGGTATTCACAGATGCTTGTGGTAATGTGGTGAATGGTGGGTTTGGGAATATTGATTTGAAATGTGTCTACTATTTTTCTCCTGACACCCCCAGGGTCCTCTGGAATGAATTTGAGCCTCTTGTCAACACTCAACACAACCCTAGCAACAGTTCTCTGTTAACGTCCCGCGCCTCCAACATGTAAAAATGGTTACAGCCTCAAACAGTGAGTCAAGGCAGAACTAGATCAGGCTTGGGAACTTGATAGTGTAGTGGCATTTCAAAGCTACTAAATAATGACTTGTATAGTTGTGTTTAAAGTTCACCCTCATAAGAATGGTGTGCATTAGCTGAACCCTTTAGTTCACTTTAAAAAAAAGGGATTTCACAGGCATACAGCGCTAGAGAGTGATCACAAATGTGTAGGGATAAAAAGATCTGAGAGGGAATTACACTGATAGAAACCGACGCTTTAAATCTGTAAAGGGGTCCAGCTCTGTAACTTTCCTGTCTGCCGACATCACAGGTTTGGGGACAATGGTGCATTGTATGGCAGTCATTCAATCTTGTTCTGCGCCGTAACGTTGATAGCGAATGATCACAGAAAAATGATGTCACCACAGCTGCTTGCAGCAACAACAAAGAACTACCTTAGGATGGACAGATCTGAAGTCAGATTAAAGCCAGGGATAACTAAGAAATGTAAGAGCACCAAATAACATAAATGGACCCATTGATTACATGGCAGTGTTAAGGGAATTTCTCAGAGGACATGAACTGTAAGATAAAAAATTTGTTTTGGGTTGTTTCTATATAACATTGAATCACTCATCATCTAAGCAATTTTGAGGATCAATGCTTGTGATTGATTCATTCTACTTTCTTTTTTACTGAAGTAAAATCTATCTATCTATCTATCTATCTATCTATCTATCTATCTATCTATCTATCTATCTATCTATCTATCTATCTATCTATCTATCTATCTATCTATCTATCTATATAAAATCATCATATTTTCACAAATCGTCACAAGTTTTGTAAAAAGTAACAAGTAAATGCAAGTTTTACATAAATGTGGCAGAGTAATAAGTATGATATTTGGCTTTGCAATGCACTGGAGTAACCGAGGCAAGATTTAAAAAAATAAAAATGGAAATGGTCATGAAAAGTTCAAGCACCTTAAAATTCTGCCAAAGTATCTTGAGTGAAAGTACTCTGGGTATGTCTTGGTTTTATAGCATCTGTACAACATACCGTATAACTCTTTTCTGTGGAATATATCAACTGACCTGGTTGACTGGCTGCTGAAAAATCTATTGGCTATGGTACCTACGAAACTCGAAAACAGCTCTATGCTTTATACACTAAAGAAACGTACGCCGTCGTAATTGTTCTAGACATTTTAAAGCAGCACTTTACGACAAACTGCTGAGTGCATGCGTAAGCCAGACATAGCATGTATACCACTAGTCACATGTGCATGTGGCTGGGGCTGGCTTCAATTAAAACACTATTACTGTCAAACCTAATCAACACTCCTCATAGGGACCTCAGCAACAATAATTAAGCTTACATTTATCTGCGCTGTCCATGCACTGCTGAGCTCTAAGTATGCTATTAAAAATCCCGCAGATGGTATTATCTAATTTTCTGGTTTACCATATTGATTCAATGGAATATTTGGAAAATCACAGTTTATCATGAGAACATAGTATTTATAGCTTATATTGGTCAGGCACGTCATAAATCTAATTTGGAGAGTCGGCCACAAGCTGCCAGACTCTCTGCTGGAATATGTACCTGGTGCCTGTTATTCACGGTTCATGCTAGTCAGAACCACAGGCAGACATTTTCTTTTCAAATATGTCAACCTCAGCACAGACAACTATATTTAATACCCCCCTCTCTCCCATGTAATATTGCATTGACTGTGGCCGCTGAAGAAGGAACAAAAGCCTAGTATCTCTACCAGTAGAAAAGTATGCACGCTATTGTTCTGGGTGATACCTGTGTCTTTAGGTATACGTCTTTGTAGTGCCTTGCATTTGGCCATGAGACATGATCATGGAATGCGTTACTACCAAAGCTGCCTTTTCTCTCAAATCGGTTGTCCACAGCGAAACTTCAGGAGGACGGGCGGACACATTTTTAAAGACGCCTTCAGATAACACAGGCACCAGTGACAGTGTGGCTCTGTGTGTCAGCACTTCCCACAGCCCAAGGCAAAGGGCATCGTTTGATTTAGAGGCAGGGACGGCCTTCTGGGCCCTTGATTACCAGAACCCTGCATGCTTTCATGTGGTCAGCATTCTGCCAAAGAAGGGTCACTGTTATCGATTAAATAATCTGTGTCGGTTAAAGGCAGTAACAGGGTGCATTCATGTTCCCAACTGAAGGCCCGACTCTTCGGAAATGGCCTAATCCATCTTCTTTGGAAATGAGGGGATAGGAACAATTATCTGCCAGGCAACATGTCCTCTTTAAACAGAGCCTTCCCCGCCGCTCCAGCCTCCAGTTCATCTTCCTGGAATGTGCAGTTGAAAGCAGTTGGAAGTTGCGAATGTAGTGGTGCACGTTTGATTAAAGCGGTGCTGCTAACGATCCGGATCAGGGCGGCAGGACATGTATGTGGACTGGGCACTTACATGCAGTGCTGGAAGAATGAATCGTTTGATTCCTCAGTCATTCAACGGCTGTAGTTCCACGTGGGGCGACTGAACACCTACAGCCATCCCAATCTACTGTATGCTAGGTAAAGGCTTTTGACTGATGAACATACACATATGGCAAAGAAATGACCAAATGAGACAAAAATAAGTACATATGTCTGAGTGCTGTTGAACACTGTTGCTGTTCTTAAGCATTTTCAACACTTTTTGTCTCCTTGAGGTAACAACTGTAACGAAAACGTATTACATGACATTTGTATGAATTATAAGTGCGTGTTACAGTATATAGGATAGGAATGGGTCGGTCTGTGTTGGCTCGCAGCATTTAGTGCCAAGCTTTTTGAGAATGGGCGAAGATGTGTTTGGTTCTCTGTCCAAAACACAGCACACCACCGTGTCTGTCTCTCGGTCAAGTTTGAACAAGACCCTGTTGACCCAAAATGTCTTCATTACTGGCTATACTCCCTGTGTTTGCAACAAAAAGCCTATCTTTTATTATATACTTTTGTGTACAGCTTATAAGATAATAGAACTTATGTGAAGGATTTAACAGAAAACAAAACATGAAATGAACCCAATCTAATAAGCAAGTCAAACGCCTGCTTTTAACAACTCTTGAATAGTATATAGACATCATTAGCATTCGCGCCAACGACACGTGATTCACAGACGTCTTGCCGTGTCTCATTCTGCACTCCAAGTAGGTAGGTTGTTCAGCACCACTCCTGATTGGCACATTACTGGGACCCATGGCGTTTTGCATGTGCTGTATTGAACCGTACTGTCACTGGGAAGACCAAGGAGCTGGTGGTGGACTTTCGAAGGAGCAGGAAACCCCCAACCCCCGTCACCATCCGGGGGGTGGAGGTAGAGATGGTGCACTCCTACAAGTTCCTAGGAGTGTAGATCAATAATAAACTGGACTGGTCAGACAACACTGAGGCTCTACAGGAAAGGACAGAGCAGACTGTTCTTCCTGAGGAGGCTCAGGTCCTTCAATGTGTGTAACAGGATGCTGCAGATGTTCTACCAGTCTGTAGTAGCCAGTGCACTCTTCTTCGCTGTGCCGTGCTGGGGGGGCGGCATCAAGACAGGGGATGCCAACAGACTGAACAAACTGGTGAAGAAGGCCAGCTCTGTTGTGGGAGTCAAACTGGACAGTCTGGAGGTAGTGGCAGAGAGGAGGATGAGGGGGAAGATCAACACCATCCTGGAGAACCCCTCTCACCCTCTCCATGATGAGCTGAGGCTGATGAGGAGCACCTTCAGCCACAGGCTCATCCTACCACGAAGCAGGACGGAGCGCCTTAGGCGTTCCTTTGTGCCTACAGCCATTGGACTGTTCAACACGGTCAACAAGTG
>OMOT01083204.1:0-12770 GCA_900312575.1 Acanthochaenus luetkenii
GAATTAGTAGTATTTTGCAGCCAGATTCCCTTCCAAGAGGTAAAAAAACCCATTTGGCACACTTGGGTACCTTGGGTATCCAAATGGCCAAAATGGAGAGTCCGCCTGGTACTATCATCACTAAAACCTCTGTAGAACCTATATGCTTTGTTGTATTTCAATGTGCTTTGGTACAGTTGTAGTCAAGGAGTTACTGAATAGATTCAGTGGCATCTTTCTACATGGGATCATTGCTATCATGGTGTTATCCACAGTTTAATTTAGAAAACACTTTAGGCGAGGATAAAAATCTAAATTTCTCCTTTGGTTTATCTAAGTTTACTCTGGCATACTAAAAGTCAGAAGGTTACTGATACTGGGAATATATTCTATAAGTTCTCGTCTGTCCATCGATGTCCAGGTCATGCATATAGACCTGATAGATGTGGAGCTATTCTTGTTTTAGTTTGGGTACGTTAATTCAGGTGAGCATACCCTCCCAGAACCCTAGGGTGGAAGAGGTTAGTAAACTATCTTCTGCAGAGCAGTATGATTAGATGTGAAACTGCAGTCTCAGACCTCAGAATGCCTTCATTGGTCAATCAGAATTGAATATTCAACAAAGCTGTGTGCTAATTTCAGAATTCACAGAATGCATCACAAAGTTTTAAATTTTGCTTTTCTAAGGATAGGTTGTAAGTTACTGAAAAGTACAACCCAACTGGTAACAGTACAGTACAGTACAGTACTCCATTTGCAGCCTTTAAGGAAAGTACATGGCAACAATAAAAAAAGTGTTTTCAGGATCGGTCCATGTAGGTTTGAAGACCTATTTTAATTAATTGTAAGGTAAACGAGCACTGTATAACTTCAGGCTACGAATTAAAGAAATTGTGAGACTCAAATAGGGCTCTGAAGTACGAATATACCTTTTCTAATCAACCCCCAAACATTGTTTGGAGTGAGAATGTGATCCAACCATGATCCCACATCAGGAAGTACTGTGCATTATGGTTTAAAAAAGCCATGAATTATGGGTAAAGGATTAGTTTTACCCGATGAAAGTCCATTCCTGCACTACATTTCTGACCATGATGAAGGAAAAGGCTGCTCCAACATGGCTTTGGTTGATAAATTATGGTTGAGTTTAAGCTTTGCCATATAAAATGCAAACTGAACCAGTGCCTAAATGCAAAAAAGTGACAACTCATCCCCGGATTCTAACAAAAGGTTTAAAAACCACCCAGACATCCCAGCTGTTTGACTTCAACCCCAATAGGTAATAGCATCAGCACCCTGAGGTAATGAAAGGATACGGCCTGGCACCACAGGCTTCCTGTTGACCAGGGCAAAAGACAGCTCTGTCTGCAGAAACACAGACGAGGTCTTAATAATGTGTTGTCCAAACCGCAGAGTCGACATGTCCAATTGACTCCGAAAAGCCTGAAAGACACAGAGAGAGTGGGTGGTTAATAACATCAGACAGAACAAGTATCCTGCTCATAGCACACATCCAGCTAGAGTCGAATGGCTTTGATTGCATAAATGGAAAATTGAAAAAGAATAGGCACACTTAATGTTCATACTTAATCCTGCTTGAATTATTGATCAGCAGAGATCTTTAAAAACACGAGCAGATGTAAAGGGTAGCATACTGTATGTATGATTGTTTAAAGGAATAGTTAACCCAAAAATGCTCTGAATAAAACAAAGCCAAGGGTCCAGACAATATCAACCCCAGGGTGCTCAAGGTGTGTGCTGGGCAGCTCGCAGGAGTGTTTCAACGCCTCTTCAATCTCTGAGGTTGAAGAAAGTGCCCCAGCTGTGGAAGACCTCCTGCATTGTCCTGGTGCTCAAGAAAGGCAGTCCCAACGCTTACAATGACTACAGGTCAGTCTCTTCGAACTCACTCGTCATGAAAACCTTCGAGAGACATTTCATTACATTACGGAATTTAGTAGACGCTTTTATCCAAAATGACTTGCATATCATCATACTGTTGGCAGAGGCAGCCATGCAAGGCGTCAACCTGCTAAACGTGAGCAATTTGGGGTTAGGTCTTGCTTCCGCAGGAATTAGCTGGACACGAACCTTCAACCTTGCGGTTGCTGGGGGGGAACTCTACCTCCTGAGCCACTGCCGAGACTCTCGAGACACTCGAGGTACTGCAGCACCTCAGACCCCTGGTCTGCGGCTCCCTGGACCCCCTGCAGTTCGCGTACCAGGCACATATCGGCGTCGAGGATGCCATCATCTACCTGCTCCACAGGGCTTACTCACACCTGGAGAGGCCAGGGGGCACTGAGAATACCGTTTTTTTTATTTCTCCAGTGCCTTCAACCCCATTCCCCTGCTGGTGGAAAAGCTCTTGGAGATGCAGGTAGACCACAACATCATGGCCTGGATCACGGACTACCTCACCGGCAGACCACAGCATGTCCGTCTGCAGAGCTGCCCGTCAGACGTGGTGATGAGTAACACCGGTGCACCCTAAGGAACTGTACTGTCACCGTTTCTATTCATCCTCCACACCTCCACACTTCCGTTTCAACACCGAAACGTGCCACCTACAGAAGTTCTCTGATGACTCCTCCATTGTCAGCTGCATTACAGAGGACAATGAGGAGGCATACAGAGACCTGGTAGAGTGCTTTGTAGGATGGTGTGACAACAACCACCTCCAGCTCACTATCGGGAAGACCAAGGAGCTGGTGGTGGTCTTTTGAAGGAGCAGGAAGCCCCCAACCCCTGTCACCATCCAGCATAAAATATTCATTACTGGGTGAAAAGAGATGGATTTAAGGTGTAAGATCAAAGTTGGCCCACAAAGGAAGACTTATACAGCCCTGATTGAAGGTCACCCTTACCGGAAGCTCCCCCAAGACCTCTTGGTTGCCAAAGCTTTTGCTGATGTAAAAAGAGGCTGTGCCCCTGTCAGAGTGATGAACCTGTCCCAGCATCCTATTATGATCTAGCCACACACACACCTGGCCGATGCTTTCCTGGTGGAGAATGTGGTGGAATTTAAGGACAAAGAACAGGGAGGAAGTGACAATGGTGGGAGCAGAGAGGCATGCCTGAGTATGGATCAAGTGGTGGCAAGTTGTGGGGTAGACCTAAGTGAAGCGGCAGTTGAGAATGAGCACCAGCACTTGTGGAGAGGAATGTAGGTGTGTTCTCCCAGCATCCAACAGACTATGGCCACACAAAAACAGTCCAACATGAGATTCCTCTGGTGGATGCTAAGCCCTTCTGGCTCCCATATCGTAAGATTCCCCTTTCGCAATGGCAAGATGTGAGGAAGTTGTTGATGGAGATGGAGTCTGCAGGAGTCATCCGGCCTAGTAAGAGTCCATATTCTTCACCCATAGTGATCGTAACCAAGAAAGACGGGTCACTAAGGTTATGCATTGACTACAGAAAGCTTAACTCCTACAGTACAAGAGATGCATTTCCCTTGCCCTAAATAGAGGAGGCCCTTGAGGCTCTGGGGCAGGCAACATACTTTTCCACACTTGACCTCACACCTGGTTACTGGCACATGGAAGTGGCAGAGCATGACAAACACAAGACAGCATTCAGTACACCTATGGGGCTTTTTGAGGCTTACAGAATGCCCTCCGGGCTGCAGAACACTCCGTCCACCTTTCAGAGACTAATGACCTGCTGCTTTGGAGATCTGAACTTTACCCACCTCCTGATTTATCTCGATGACCTCATCATTTTCTCCAGAACCTTTGCTGAGCATCTGGAGAGGTTGCAGCTGGTGTTTGATCGGCTTAAGGAACATGGCTTTAAGTTAAAGCCCTCCAAGTGCCAGTTTGTGAGAGAGGAGGTGCAGTATTTTGGTCACTTGGTGTCCGCGGAGGGGATCAAGACAGACCCAAAGAAGATCAGCAAGGTTAAGGACTGGGTGAGGCCCACAAATCGGAAGTAAGTGCTACACAGTTCTTGGGATTCACAGGATATTACAGGCGATATGTTAGCGGCTACTACATCTTGGCTGCTCCTTTATACCGCCTCAGTACCGGTGATACCAGAAGGAAAAAGAGAGGGGGAAAGAAAAGCCTGGGTCCTGACCTACCCTTTTTGTGGACTAATGAGTATGAGGAAGTCTGTCAGTCCCTAAAAGAGAAATTGACGAGTGCTCCAGTGCTGGGCTATCCAGATTACAGCCTACCTTTTGTGCTTCAGACTGATGCCTCAGGGGAGGGGTTTGGCGCAGTGTTGGTTCAAGTCCAGGTTGGAGCTGAGACAGTCATAGCCTATGCCAGCAGAGGCTTGAGCCCATCCGAGATTAGATATCCTGCACACAAACTCGAGTTCCGCGCTCTGAAGTGAGCAGTGTCACACAAATTCTATGACCATCTCTATGGGCGTAGATTCTCAGTCCGGACAGACAACAACCCCCTCAAGTATGTGATGTCCTCAGCGAAGCTGGATCTACGGGCCAGCGGTGGGTGTCTCAGCTGTCCGCATTACATTTTGACATCCAGTATTGAAGGGGACAGAGTAACGCAAATGTTGATGCCTTCTCACGTATGTCCAACCAGGAGGTCACCCAGGTCCTACAAGCCTGCCCTCAGCGGGTGAAGACCAGTAAACAGGGGCATGAAGAAAAACGAGCCACCCGAGAACCGGAAAGCCTCCAAGGCGAGAACACTACTGCCTCGGAGGAACCTGAACCTCAAGAACCTTGAGCGCTCATGCATAGTAAGCCCTACAGGGATGTAGGAACGGAGTCACTGCCTGCCATGACAAAACAGGAGATCCGTGTGCAGCAGGAGGAGGACCCGGTCATTGGCACCGTCTTGCACCTTAAAAGTCTGAACCAAAAACCAAGCCGCAGCGAGAGGGTCAGTGGTGGTGGGCAAGTGTGCCTTCTCTTAAAGGAGTGGAGGAGGTTAGTGATAAGGGATGGTATAATGTAGCACTGCATCAGAGACTGCCAAAGGGGAGTGGTGGAGCAACTAGTATTGCCAGAGAGGCTGCACACATCAGTCAAGACTGCTCTTCACGATTCAGGGCACTTAGGATTTGAGAGGACATTGCAGATGATAAGGGAGAGATTTTACTGGCCAAGGATGTTCCAGGAAATCAAGGCTTGGTGTGAACAGTGTGAGAGGTGTTGCCTCAAAAAGACCCCAACTGCAGGCCTCAGGGCTCCCTTGGTTAGTATCCACAGCAGTGCCCCTATGGAGCTTGTGTGTATGGAATTTCTAACTTTAGAGAAGTCAAAGGGTGGCATAGAAAATGTGCTCATTGTTACTGACAACTTCTCCCGCTACGCCCAGGCCTACCCCACTAAAGACCAAAAGGCCTGCACAGTGGCTAGGGTATTCTGGAAAAACTGATTTCCCTGCAAAATTGCATACAGACCAAGGGCACAATTTCGAAAGTGCTCTTGTGAAGTGTACGGGCATCACTAAGACCCACACAGCCCCCTACAATCCCCAGGGCAACGGGACTGGGAGATGGGCGATACACAGGAAATTGTGGAGGGAGCTCTTCCTGGGACAACAAACAGACAGGATGACCACCCAAAGTTGGAGAAAGTGGATCTGGAGGTAGGATAATTTGGTGAAGGAGGAGGAGAAAACACGACTGTCAGTGGTGCCAACTCGCCTCACGAGCCCAGTAATCCGAGGAGAAACCCGCAGAGAAATCGACGGTTATGCGATCTGAAGAGGACCAGCAGAGGATAGAAAGGGGGTGGAAGGTGTGGCAAAGGGCAAACGCAAGCAGAGCAGCAGGGCATATGTAAAACAAAAAAGCTAGTGCATCCACCCTGATAGGGGTTAGATTAGATTAGATTGCACTTAATTGATCCCCTAGGGAAATTCAAGTGTTACAGCAGCAATTGGCATAACAATGGAAGAAATGGGAAAGGCAGTAAAAAATAAAAATAAAAATAAATAAAGGGCACTTGTAAATAATGCATTATACAAATGTACAACTGTATCACTAATTTGAGTCCTGTGTGGGATAGTTGAGTCCCATGATATAGTACAGAGATGTGTAAACTCCATGTGTAACATAGTGCAGGTTGGCGGGTGTGTGTGGTGGGGAGTCTAGGGTCCAGTTATTGTGCAGTAGGCACAAAAGAACGCCTAAGGCGCTCCGTCCTGCTTCGTGGTAGGATGAGCCTGTGGCTGAAGGGGCTCCTCATCAGCCTCAGCTCATCATGGAGAGGATGAGAGGGGTTCTCCAGGATGGTATTAATATTCCCCCTTGTCCTCTCTGCCACTACCTCCAGCCTGTCCAGTTTGACTCCTAAAACAGAGCTGAACTTCTTCACCAGTTTGTTCAGCCTGTTGGCATCCCCTGTCTTGATGCTGCCTCCCCAGCAGCCACAGCAAAGAAGAGTGCACTGGCTACTACAGACTGGTAGAACATCTGCAGCATCCTGTTACACACATTGAAGGACCTGAGCCTCCTCAGGAAGAACAACCTGCTCTGTCCTTTCCTGTAGAGGGCCTCAGTGTTGTCCGACCAGTCCAGTTTGTTATTGATCTGCACTCCTAGGAACCTGTATGAGTGCACCATTTCTACCTCCACTCCCCGGATGGTGACGGGGGTTGGGGGCTTCCTGTTCCTTCGAAAGTCCACCACCAGCTCCTTGGTCTTCCCAGTGTCCTACAAAGTTCTCTACCAGGTGTCTGTATTCCTCCTCATTGTTCTCCGTAATGCAGCTGACAATGGAGGAGTCGTCCGAGAACTTCTGTAGGTGGCACGTTTCGGTGTTGGAGCGGAAGTCCGAGGTGTAGAGGGTGAATAGAAATTGTGACAGTACGGTTCTTTGGGGTGCGCCGGTGTTGCTCATCACCATGTCTGACAGGCAGCCCTGCAGGCGGACGTGCTGCGGTCTGCCGGTGAGGTAGTCTGTGATCCAGGTCATGCGGTTGTGGTCTACCTGCATCTCCAGGAGCTTCTCCGCCAGCAGGGGGGGCCCGAAGGGTGTTGAAGGCACTGGAGAAATCAAACAACATGATTCTCACAGTGCACCCTAGCCTCTCCAGGTGTGAGTATGCCCTGTGGAGCAGGTAGATGATGGCATCCTCCACGCCGATGTGGGCCTGGTACGCAAACTGCAGTGGGTCCAGGGAGCCGCAGACCACATTACAATTTTGTTACATTACAGTCTTATTCTAATTGCTTGAATACATTTTTTCTCATAAATCTACACACAATACCCCATAATAGTAATAAAGAAAAGGAAACATGTTTTTAGAAATGCTTGCAAATGTATTATTTATTACAAATTAATTACAAATAAAACACTCACATTTACAGAAATATTCAGACCCTTTACTCAGTCCTTTTTGAGGCTCATTTGGCAGCAATTACAGCATCAAGTCTTCTTGGGTATGATGCTACAAGATTGGCACACCTGTATTTGGGGTACTTCTCCCATTCTTCTCTGCAGATCCTCTCAAGCTCTGTCAGTTTGGACAGGGAGTGCTGCTGCACAGCTATTTTCAGGTTTCTCCGGAGATGTTAGTTTGGGTTCTAGTCCGGGCTCTGCCTGGGCCACTCAAGGACATTCACAGACTTGTCCCGAAACCACTCCTGCATTGTCTTGGTTGTGTGCTAAGGGTCATTGTCCTGTTGGAAGGTGAACCTTTGCCCCAGTCTGAGGTCCTGAGCGCTGTGGCGCAGGTTTTCATCAAGGATCTCTCTGTACGTTGCTCTGTTTTTCTTTCCCTGGGTCCTGACTAGTCTCCCAGTTCCTGCCACTGAAAAACATCCCCAAAGCATGATGCTTCCATCACCATGCTTCACCGTAGGGATGATATTGGCCAGGTGATGAGCAGTGCCTGGTTTCCTCCTGTTTCTCATGGTCTGAGAGTCCTTTAGGTGCCTTTTGGCAAACTCCAAGCAGGTTGCCATGTGCCTTTATTCAGGAGTGGCTTCCGTCTGGCCACTCTACCATAAAGGCCTGATTGGTGGAGTGCTGCAGAGTTGGTTGTCCTTCTGGAAGGTTCTCCCTTATCCACAGAGGAACTCTGGAGCTCTGTTAGATAATCGGGTTCTTGGTCACCTCCCTGACCAAGGCCCTTCTCCCTCGACTGCCCAATTTGGCCAGGCGGCCATCTCTAGGAAGAGTACTGGTGGTTCCAAACTTCTTCCATTTAAGAATGATGGAGGTTACTGTGTGCTTCGGGACCTTAAATGCTGCAGAAATGTTTTTGTATCCTTCCCCAGATCTGTGCCTCGACACAATCCTGTATCTCAGGTCTATGGACAATTCCTTTGACTTCATGGCTTGGTTTTGCTCTGACATGCACTATCAACTGTGGGACCTTTATATAGACAGGTGTACGCCTTTCCAAATCATGTCTAATCAATTTAATTTACCTCAGGTGGACTCCAATCAAGTTTTAGAAACATCTCAAGGATGGTCAATGGAAACAGGATGCACCTGAGCTCAATTTTGAGTGTCATAGCAAAGGGTCTGAATACTTATGTAAATGTGATATTAACGTTTTTTATTTTTACTAAATTTGTTTGTTAAATACGTTTTTGCTTTGTCATTATGGGGTGTTGTGTGTAGATTGATGAGGAGGAAACATTTTATGTAATCCCTTCTAGAACAAAGCTGTAACATAACAAAATGTCGAAAAAGGGAAGGGCTCTGACTACTTCCCTGTTAATGGTGTGTGTCATTTCTTTTTCCTATTTGTTGTCTGTTTGTCTGTGCGTGTGTATTGTCAATAACCAAGTGTTACCTTTTGTCTCTTGCTTTCAAGGCCCGCGAGGAGGAAGAGGTAGGACAGGAACTCATGACTGTGCCCCCCCACCCCGCAACCTCTCTCCACGTGCATGTCTCACAATTCTGTCTGTGTTTCTAGTCCCTAGCTTTGTTGTAGGTGTATGCTGCCAACCAATGCAAGCTGCACTGTCTGTGTGTGGTCCATGTGTTTGTGGTGTCTCTCGTAACGGGGGTAGAGCAGATTCCCCAAGTAGCTGTTAGTGGGGGCAGCGTCTTCTAGACTAGTGCTTCTTTACAGTCCCAATCAGGTGGTGGGTACTGGATGCATGAGACATCCAGCAGGGCCGCTAATTCCTCCAGGTTAAAGGGTCCTAGCAGGACGGCGCCTCTACCAATCTTGGGTGCTGTTGCTGATCTACAGTGCCAAGTGGCTTCTTCAATCAATTACCTTTTTACCTCTTTGTGAACTGAATGAGCACACGCTAATTAATGAACCAAACTCTATGTAGACCCCAGGACCAGTAGTAGAGTTGTTATCACATGTGGGTCCATGGTGATGTGTGATTGTGTTTATATGTCATATCTATGTCACACAGTTTAACTTTGGGGATGTAGCAGTGCACCAGGCTATCCATACCATAGAGTACTGCTTGGGCTGTATCTCCAACACCGCTTCCTATCTGAGGCTATGGGCCCTCAGTCTGGCCCATGCACGTAAGTCATAACACACACCTTTTATAGCTTTACGCTCAAGCTTTGAAATCCATTATTTCCTGCACAAATACACACAAACATATAGATAAACAGACCCACACACAAATGCATACATCCTCATGTTCTTATCACTTGCAGTGTAATCCATGTCCTGCTTTCTCTCCCATGTGCAGAGTTGTCAGAGGTGCTGTGGTCCATGGTGATGCACATTGGCCTATCCACAAACCACTTCGGAGGCTTCGTTCTTCTCTTCGTAGTCTTCGCCGCCTTCGCTGTTCTCACAGTTTGCATTCTTCTCATTATGGAAGGCCTGTCGGCCTTCTTGCATGCACTACGTCTGCATTGGTAAGTGAAGTATTGTTTGTTTATTTCTGTCTCTTCTGTTGCTGTGTCTGTACGTTTTGTTTTTGTTTTGTTTCTCTCTCCTCAATCTTGATCTCAATCTCAGTTTCACTCATCTGTTACACACGCACAAGCAGGTAAACTTTTTTTTTTTAATGCCAAGTTACTCTATGCCACAGGTCTGTAGCTCCCTCTGCAGGCTAGACTGCCTTTTACTTGGGCGTTTCAACTTCTACAGGGTGGAAGTATTATATTATCTGGAAGTGGGGTATGTAGGGCCCATTCCCCCGTTGACTTTCCATGCTTTTGAAAATGGTGCAGAAAGTGGAGAGATAGGAGTTTATGGGTGCTGACCATGGAAGTATTATATTATCAGTCTCGGTTGACTACCCCCAGTAGACCAGGGTGTGTCCCAATTAGAAGTGAACAGATTGTGGTTTTCCATCACCCACTCTTTCCTGGCATGGGGCCTGTCAATGGTGTGCTTTCTACTAATGCTGTGTGTGGCGTGCAGACCAGTCTATGACTCTTCAAAAATGCATGCCGTAACCATTGTTGTCTTTGTCTGGCATTACTAAAAGTCTGCCTGTATTGGGTTTTATAATCCACTGGCACATTCGCAAAGCATGCCAGTGACACAGGCACTCATCTCTGTAATTATCCCCCTCACAGGAATGCTGGCCGACTTGACTTTCAGTAAATGGCCTTCAGGGTCTATGAGGCATGATTACTTTTGAACATGGGGAGCCAATAATTACAAAAATATTTGTTGTTGCTGTTTTTTTGTCAAGACAATTATTTGTATTATTTAAAAAATGTCAGTGTGTTTTGTTGATCTCATAATTGTTTCCTACCTCATGTCTCATGTAATGTCTAATTACAGGTGGCCAAATATTTTGAACTCAATAGCCAAAGGATATGTTTGTTGGCCTGTAGGGTTGTGCGATATGGACAAAATCTTCTATTAGGGCTGTACGATATGGACAAAATCTTCTATTAGGGCTGTACGATATGGACAAAATCTTCTATTAGGGCTGTACGATATGGACAAAATCTTCTATCACAATATGGGTAATTTCATATAATGATATATAATTTGATGAATTTGTCCATGCAAAATAACCATATGCCTCTAGGGCTGGGTATCGCAACTGATTTCCTGTATTGATTCGATTCTGATTCACTAGGTTCCTATTCAATATGATTCAGTTAGAGATATTTCAGTTACAATACAAATTTTGCTTGGATATTAAAGAGATTCTCAGATAACTAAATCAGTTTGTTGTCTTCTGGACATTGTAAACTGTAAAGTCCATAAAACTAAAGCCCCTTCATGACTGCTTTCTCACACCTTTGAGATTGTAAGGCTGCCTTCAACACACCTGGAAATGTCCAACCTCCTAGTGGGAACTAGGACGCTTGAGTAACACAACCGCATTTTGGATTCAAAATAACTTTGAAATCGATACTTTTCAAAAGGAATCGATACCAAATGAGTAGCATGTGAGTATCAAAGTATCGATACCACAGTTTCCATCCGCCCATCCCTAGTGGTGGATAGTCCTTTCCTAATTTAGCCGCATCATCTGCAGATGGTTACTGGAAAATGATGACGGAGGCTTTTATCCGAACAATGGTTTTTATTTAAAGACTTAGTAACTTGGCAGAACACGTTAACTCTATCTCAGTCCGTATCCCGGTTTTCTCTACACATGTCTTGAACTTGAGCTCCAAGATTTCTCCATATTTATTTAGACAAGATTCCCAGTCTATATTCTGCGTGGCTTTGGCGACTTTATACTCATTTGTTACTATGCTTGTAAACAAACATGACAGAGACGCGGAAATGGCCTTAGGCCTCGTTGTCCAAAGAACCAAAGGCTGGCCACGCGAGACTAACGGGGTTAAAGCTTCACACATCTACGGGAAAAGGCATATATTAAAAGATCGTTGTCAGGATTTTATTAATCGATATCGGATCATTCAAAAATTATGTTTTCTTTTCAAAATATGGTGGCGAAACATAAATGGATTGCCTATTCTTATTTCTATTTCCCATTTATGCCTTAACACAAGGTGCATTATCGTTTGTGAACTTTCAACTAATCCAAACACTGCCAAAGGTCATCTGCAGGGAGATATCATATAGAATTGAAAGTAATAAGAATTCACTAATCTACGGAAGAAGTCAACTCTAATCGTCATTGAAGATTATTCACAGCCCACTATGACTGCGGTCAAGTGAGCCGTCTTGTGAAACCATGGTCTAGCCAGTCGCTCCTTATATTGTGTTGCGTGTCTAATGGTGTCTTTATGGTACTTACCCAGCATTGAGTCAAAATAACTGTACTCTCATAGCGTTTGGTCAAATATAGTGGAGCTAAGCGGTCCCGATTACATATAAAGCCATATTCGTGGAGATGATCCATCACATACAAATTTTTTCTGGTTGTAAATCAGTGGAATAATTAGCGCGACTGAAAACGGTTCAAAGATGCAATAGAGTTTTGTTCTGTGTCACACTCCTCCGTGTTTGTTTGTTATTCCAGTCCACGTGTAGAGAATCCATTCATCTTCAACCGCTTATCCGAAGTCTGGTCGCGAGGTAGCGGCTCCAGTAGGGGCCCCCAAACTTCCCTTTCCCTGGCCACATTAACCAGCTCTGACTGGGGGATCCCAAGGCGTTCCCAGCCCAGCGTGGGGATATAATCCCTTCACCTAGTCCTCGGTCTGCCCCGTGGTCTCCTCCCAGCTGGACGTGCCTGGAAAACCTCCCTAGGGAGGCCACCAGGTGGCGTCCTTACAAGATGCCCGAACCACCTCAACTGGCTCCTTTCGACGCAAAGGAGCAGCGGCTCAACTCCCGAGTCCCTCACGGAGGACTGAGCTTCTCACCTTGTCCCTAAGGGAGATGCCAGCCTCCCTCCTGAGAAAACTCATCTCGGCCACTTGCATCCGCGATCTCGTTCTTTCGGTCATGGCCCTTCATGGCCATAGGTGAGAGTAGGGACAATGATGGACC
>OMOT01083205.1:0-14692 GCA_900312575.1 Acanthochaenus luetkenii
AAAACCTCTCGCCACAAAAACAGTTTCTTCCCTTCTGCAGTTAGCCTTATCAACAAGGCCCGGGACATCCATTGACACAGACTCTATCCCGCCCTCATAGTCACTACACGTTCATTGGCGCAAAGCCTACACCTGTTCCATGTTCTGCACAATCATTCTGTATTGTAGATGTCACTATTCTATTTTATTTATTTATTTTTTATTTGGGCTATTACACAGCTGTTCAGCCCTTTCAGATATATTGCACATATTGTCCTTGTTTTTTTGCACTACTTACTTGTTTTTTGCACTACTTACTTTTTGAGTTCTTATTAATATTGTTCTTATGTTGTCTGTATGCACCAACAACCACAGCAAATTCCTTGTACATGAAAACTACTTGGCGAATAAAACAATTCTGATTCTGATTCTGATTCTGATTCTGATCATACGCTGCCCCACCCTTACCCCTGAATTGACAATACAACTACTTTAATCACACATATTTTGTGATTTACATTTAAGACACACATATACATATACACAGGAACAAGTATAATAAGATACCTAAAGAGAATATGCCTTTATTAAAAGAGCCCATCTTTCTTCAAACTTATCTATTTTTAACTGTAATCTTGTTGTGATTTTTAACTCTCTCCATTGAGTTATACATGGGGGTCAATGAATGATAACCAGGAAACTGTTATCATTTTCTATGCTATTAAAAGCAGAATTCTCAATAAATAACTTTACCCGTCTTTACCCGTCAAATTATCAAGAAGTATGCCCAGTATGAAAAGCGCTGGATTTAAAGTGAAGATGCCCAATGATCTCTTAGATTTTTTGCCCAAGAAATCCAGGAGCTTCGGGCAATCCCAAAATATAAGCTTGAAGTCTCCCACCAATCAAATCCCCTCCATATTGGGCTGTTAGTTAGTTTATGTCCTGTTTTGAATGTTTCTTCCCATTGTTCATATGTAATTATAATATTTGCTTCTAACTCACGTTTTTCCTTGACGTCCAAAATGTTATCGTTAGATTCATGTTGTAGTACTTTATATATTTGTCATATATTTTATCTTTCCTTCTGCAAATGACATTACCAGTTCCTCTACTTTGGATTGTGCTTTACAAATATTCTCCCATTCCTCATGTTTCTGAAGATAGTGTCTTAGCTGTAGGAATTAATGGAAGTCATGGGCTGGTAAATGAAATTCTTGCGCAAGTTGCTCAAATGATTTAATGGTTTGTTCAGAGAACACTTATATTATTATTGCGATATATATTAACCCTTTGTTTGTCCATTTTTGATACACCGAAGTCCATATTGGATGGTAAAAAATCTGAGTTTGTTGCTATTTTATTGGCCCTACAAATGGAATTTGACAATTTAAATATAATTTTTTTGTACGTTCCCCATATCCAGTCATTATCAATCCCGAGCCTCTTCTGTGTCTTTTCATTCAAGAATGGAAGTGATTCCAACGGTACATTTTTACATGAATTTTGTTCATGTTGTGCTGCCCAATAATTGTTTTTTAAATTAGGTAAATTCAGTCCTCCCTTTTCTTTCAGGCAAATACGTGTCTTATATTTCATTCTAGCTTTTTTATTTTGCCAAAAGAATTTAAATAAATAAATACATATTTTTTGTGTTCTACACCTCCATCTATTATCCCCTTTATGTCTTTATGTCTTTATTCTTTCTTATTGATTCAGTCAATGGTTCAATACTCGCGGCGAATAATAATGGACTCAGACAATTTCCTTGGCGAACTCCTCTTTTAAGATAGAAAATATCTGAGCAGCAACCATTAACTCGTGATTTGTGATTTTAGATTATTATACACAATTTTCACCCAGTTTATGAAAATTACTTTTATATAGGAATGGGCATATGGATGTGTAAACAACAAAGACAGCCTTCATATATACACATTTACATATGCATTCCAAAATGTTACTTCATATGTAAAGGGCTTCTTCTTTGTTTACAAACCCATACCTCCATTCTTGCTGTATAAAGCCTCAGCACAAAGTGACAATGTAGCCAGCAGGCAAGAAAGCACTTCTCTGACATGTTTCCGAATCTATCCTGGTATCCTAAATCTCCATGTCCCACCATAAGAATGGCTGGCTGGATCATATGTCTCGCTCACTCACTCATAGCCATGGGTTGCAGAAATGGAGGTGCCACCCATACCGGCACAGAATTAAACAAAACCACCAGCAGTCTTGCTCGCCTCAGGGACAAATGGAACAGCAGGCTAATTAAAACAACACATTGCTTGCAAATGGGTTCCCAGGGACAGGAAGTCCTCCTGAAGGGACACTGCACATCGCCTTCATCCCAGGATGAGGCTGGCACTCCTATATCCATCACCCTAGGTATTGGAGGGCGGTATACCAGTACAATACACTGGTAGAAATCTGTGCGAATGTTTAGATTTGCCCATACCATAACTACCGGATGAGCCAGACAGACTGGAGGCAACCAATCTTTGCATATTTATGTTCTATAGACTTTACATCAAGCATTTGTCACGGGTCACAAAACAGGGCTGCTTTAGGAGTAGCACCCATGTGCATTTGTTTATGTAAGCAGAGACATGAAGCTTGAGGGAAGTGAAAGTGAAATGAGTGCACCTGCTTATCGGGAGACAGGGAGCACGTGCATTTATGGATGGAAAGCATCATCGGGGCTCATTGTGCCAACGCTTTGAAAGAATGACCAGGCCATGCATGCATTTGAAGCATGAAAGACATGGAGAGCTGGCCTGGCTGTGTTAGGTCCACATATTGCACTCAGTGCCCCGGCTGCCGGCACCTGAATAGACATTCATAGTCAATTTTCTGAAAAGCTTTGAGAGCGGGACAAATGAAAAGGGAATGCACTTACTGCTTGACAGATGATGGGGTATTTGATTCGATTGATGCCGCCGGCAAACACAGCAAAGGTCAGCGCCGTGTGGAAACAGAAGTTGAGGAGCATGTGCCATCCCTTCCGACTGACGCGGATTGCGCTGCCAAAAAAGACCAAGAAACAGAAAATTAACAGTTAAACCCTGTCTACCTCAGGGATACGATGTTTTATCATAGGGGCAATCTCATTGTGATTTATACTTGGCCATCGCTTGCTACGAGAATCGTTCAAGCCAGACTTGTACAAGGTTCTCCCACACAAATTGCCCCATTATTTGACCTTGTTACTGCCATACAGATCAACATTCCTACAATAATGGTTGATTAACTTCAAACAGTTCAGATAGACTGTGGAAATGCATACTGAAAGTCGCTTTGACTGATTTTATGTATATTTTTATTGCGTTTGTATCCATTTAATTTGTCTACTACTTGCTGTAATAACTGTAACCGCCTCACACAATGTTGTTGTTATTCTTAATGTTGCATTTTGTGACTGTATACACCGGGCTCTTGTGTAAAAGAAAAATGGTTTTCCTCATAAGACACATTCAAGTTCATGTTCATTAAAAAGGTGTTTACAGGAATACTGTATACATTCCACAGACAGGGGAAGAAAACTGAGAAAAACCCAATGAAGTATTTGAAATCAGTTGCGTTCCAAAATAAGATATCCACCTTCTGAAAAAAGTGACACTTGCTCTTACACAGTGACAGCTAGCACAACAGGAAAATAAATCACAGTTCTCCTTAAAGCATATTAAGTAACTTAAAACAGTGTTTGACAAAATGGTAACACTTTTACAAACTGCATCCTCTATAGTTTAGAGATATTGAAGGATGAACTTCAGGTGAAGGATTAGGGTCCCAAAATGGGTATATATCATTTTCAAAAATGAACTCTGTAAGAAGGTTTAGGTTATTCAAGAGCACAATCTTCCTGCACAGTTCTTTTCACACAAATGCACACATGCATGCAGAGGAATGCAAATAGTAATCACTGGGCTGGTTTGACGATTAAATAAAAACAGAGTGGTTCCAGTTCGCAGGGTCAATTGAAGCTTTCACAATATAACACTATGCACTCATATCCACTTTGTGAAATATGGCATCAGCCAGAGGGTTATGCAGCCTTGGGCATGGCACTTAACCCACATTGCCACTTTCCATCCAGCTGTTAGGAAATAGGCTATATAGGTCAGACAATAGTAACATGCTTGTCCTACTACACAAATTAACATCTATTCTGCAATCGCTTTCCTATGTTGACCCCCTCCTTTTTATCGTTACACTCGCTGTCACCATTTGAAATTATATAACCCTGTGCTGGAACTCTCAGCTCCCCAAAATGGAGGAGCGGAGCCCCAGTCGCACGTGAGCCAACTGTAGATGAAGCAGTGGCTCGGCAGTGAGCTATGAGGCGTGTCTGGGGCTGGGCTTCAACGCTCTGGGCAAGGGGAGGGAGAGTTAAGGCTGCTGTTGTCGATGCCTCTGCTGCCGTCCAGGTACTGAACTCCATCCAGCAGAGAGGCCATAAATCAGACCAGCTCCTGGCCTACCTGGAAGAAGGTTTTCATAGGCTCTGCTCTGGGCTTTCATTGGGTCAAGTACATTAACCTGGCAACCCTCCACATTCCCATCTCCCAGAGGGTATGGGGAATAAAACTGTCCCCTCTCTGCATCTGCTCTCTCATCCTGCACTCTCTGCTGAGCCAACTGTAAGGGACAGTAAAGCTATGGCCAATATACAATGGGTAGTTTCAGCCAAGCAATCTCACCGGTCAATGACATGTTCCAACCATGCTGATAATTTGTATTGTGTGTAATGTATGCATACTGCTATTCACTCAAATTATCAGGCAGTACACACGTGTTAGTAACCATTGCAAAAAATCCATAATAGCCGCCAACCATGTTCTTTACTTGGCTGCCACTCATACCTACTGCATCACCATCATACCATAATCACAGTAAACAATGCCATTTTGGGTTATATTGCTATGTATAGTCTGTACCATAACACATACTGCATGTGTGTGTGTGAACATGTGTGTGTGTGTGTGTGTTTGAGATTGTCACGTTCTCACTTCAAGTACTGTGTATATCCTTGAACAACCGCTCTTGCATTCTGCACATTTAACACGCAGTCCCAGCGCTTCACGACTTGGAGACTGTGAGTCAGCTGGAGTGCTACTACGCAACGAAAGTGTTTCTAAATAGCTATGTGGTTTTGTGCTGGGTAGTATTTAGGGGGAGGCGTGGAGGAGGAGGTGTTGGAGGTTGTTACTCCCAAGTGCCGTGGGAAGGAAGATTCAGCTTGGTCCCATGTGACAGACGCCTGCTGTGGACACACAGAAGCCCTGGCCTCATATCTCCAATATGTGTTTGTTCCCTCTCTTATGTATCTCTATTAATCTTTGTTGCTCTGAAAAACATTTAAAAAGCTCTCGAGAAATACTTTTGACTTGACTGCTGAAGGGCTTCGTGGTACGGACACTATTTGTATTTTTTTTATTTTAGAGTCTAGTCTGGTCATGTTTATTTACCATATATTGGACTTTATTACTCTCAACATGCTAAATCGAAACACTATAAAAAGGATAGTCCTAATCCGCAGTTCTGATTGACACGTTTGACACAAATGCACACGTTCAGCAACATAACAGTTCATTTTAATATTATTGCGTTCACCAAAAATCACCACTCATATGTAACCACTTTGGCAAGCTGCTGTTCAAGAACTACAATGCTTGGCTGAAGAAGGCCTCTCATGGCATATTGTTATAAATTAGCTTTGTTTCAATATCTACGACTTGATTTCTAGGCCAAGGATTCTGCACATAACACCAGAATACAGTGTTTAGGAAGCTGTTTGAAACACATTTCTGTTGGATTTTAAAAAAAGCAACCTTTTGCAATTTGGAAATTGCTGTCGCCTATGTTGCAGCTTCAATTTAAAACAAATCAATTCTGCAGTGCCAGACGACAGTAAGCGAGGCTGCTGTCTGGAGCCACAGATGCTGTCATCACTGTCTGACTGCAGAAGGACACACCCTGTCTCTGTCCTAGGTGTCACAGATGGATGCGAACTGCAAATGTTGCTGCGAGTTCATACAGTTACATAAATATCTGGTTTCAGTCACGTTAAGGACACGGAAACATAATTTAATCAAACAAATATTTCTGTCTGAGGAAATATGAATTAACTGAGTTATTTAGAGGATCTAACAATGTCTCTTGATAATGTGACATTTGTAATGAAACATCCTATTTCCTTTATACCAAAATGGATGGAGAGATATTATTACCATTATTACATTCGTACATTATTATTACAATTACTGTATATGCCACGATAATGCAATAGACTCATACTGTGATACTGTACAAAAACAAAGGATGATAAATTGGTGGGCTAAAATAATAAGCCAGTCAGGTTCCCTCCTGTTTAAATGACAACATCAACAGTGGATACCGAAGCGCAAAAGCAGAATGAGAGCCATACTGTACATTCTAATGATCTGTCTCCATATGGAATAAGGTGAATAAAAGTGTCCTAAACACCCTTGAGGAATGTAATTTAGGGAAGGCAGTGCTACCACTCTCTGAAACACACACACACACACACACTCATCTATGTATCTGCTTTAGATCCTCTGAGTCAGACTTGCCGGCCTAAAGCGTCTGACTCACACACCCTCAGCCCAGGAGCTGTGACAGAGGAATCAAAAACAAACCGTAAACCGGGGAGGTAAAAAGGGGAGAAACAAAACGATTACATAAAAGCCTGCCTGAGTGTGCAGATGTCGATTTTAGTTAAGGACCGTGTTTTCAAATGAAAGTGTTACATGCTGGAGAGTCTCAAAGTGTGAAAGCTAAATGTACTAAACAGCAGGGAGAGCGACTGAGGCGGTGCTGGCTTCTTACCTGTGGTGCACTATGTATGTGATGATGGAGGCAAAGAGGCAGAGCAACATGACCGCCGTGCAGGCATACACGACCGGGTGCAGAAACTCCCCGGGGTATGGGGGGAAAGACAGCACCTTCTTCAGATCCTGAGACAGAGAGAGAGAGAGAGAAAATTGGGATAGTCATAAATGCAGTATCATAAAACCACTCAATTAGCAAGAGGTAGACCTGCACACCAACAACCATTTAGAAAATCCAACCGAAGAAGGAAATGAAGAGTTCTCCGTATGCACACACACAGTACAATGCGCAGACGAGATATGCAGGCAAAATACAAATGAATGTCAGGGAAATGTCTTCCGAGTTCGAACGCATTCCAAATCAGCATAAAAGAGTAACATCCCTGTCGAGAGCAAATTCTTCCTCCACATTTACATTTTGCATTTTCGGCATTTAGCTGACACTCTTAGCCAGAGCAACTGAATGCAACAATAGCATAAGCTTCCTAGACTGCCAACATGAAAAGCTAACAAAAAAACAACAACAAGAACAACAGTTAAGTCCCGTTTTGTGTGTCTAAAAGGAAACACTGTTAACAGGCCATATCAACATCACACTCTATATACTCATAGACTTCACATGTTGAATAACTCCTCCAACACATTACACTTACAACACGTATTGTGACAGCCACAGGATGCATAACACTCTCTAGGTACAGACAACTTCCCTTTACACTGCCAGTAATGCCATATGCTTTTTTTTTCAGTCTTGTTTATCACAAGTTCCACTAATTTGGTTACACCGTGATCAACGTATCGCTGTACCAGAAAACATTAAGGCAGTATTCCAGTGTGAAATATGGTAATAGAAACATGAGATGGTCAAAACCCATTGTAAAATCCATACATTCACCTCAGGTGCGCTTGATTGCCACAGGCAGGTGTGGAGCTAACAGTAACATTGCTATTTGGCCTCCGTCATGTTGTGTTAGCTAAATAAAGCACAACTTATCTCCATAACCCCTGTAGCCACAATGTGATTTTTTCTGTGGGAGAGTGATCCACACATACATCTGTCTAACTCCATCACTGTCTCTATGTGTAGCTGAGCGGGATTCTCCCTCTCCATGTTTACCCAAAGGCTGCTGAGCCTATGGGGGTCTGTGAAGGTCATGATCATGCCGGCTTCTGGGGAGATGTAGAGCAGCAGAGGTCAGGGTACAGTAGAGGCCGAGCTGGGACTGAGGCTTTGGGGACAGGGCATTGGGGAGATGTAGAGCAGCAGAGGTCAGGGTACAGTAGAGGCCGAGCTGGGATGGAGGCTTTGGGGACAGGCATTTTTGGAGATGTAGAGCAGCAGAGGTCAGGGTACAGTAGAGGCCGAGCTGGGATGGAGGCTTTGGGGACAGGGCATTGGGGAGATGTAGAGCAGCAGAGGACAGGGTACAGTAGAGGCCGAGCTGGGATGGAGGCTTTGGGGACAGGGCATTGGGGAGATGTAGAGCAGCAGAGGTCAGGGTACAGTAGAGGCCGAGCTGGGATGGAGGCTTTGGGGACAGGGCATTGGGGAGATGTAGAGCAGCAGAGTGTGTGGCAGAGACACAGCCACTCAGTAAAACTTGTTTAGTTTCTGTCCAAGCTGCAAGACCAGGACAAGTGACAATTTTCACCTGAAAGTGATTATTTGTGAGATCTGCTGAGTTTTTTTTAAGACACATTTGTTGGCAAGTGCTCATTGCTGTGGTGTTTCTGCACTGCACTTCCTAGAGATCACTTGTCAACCAAACAGTGTTTGGTTGACAAGATAATTTCCAGACAGGGGCAGCAGTAGCTCAGGAGGTAGAGTTCCCGCCCTGCTACCGCAAGGTTGGCGGTTCAAGTCCAGCTCTTCCCAGGGAAAATCTGTCGTAGTGTCCTTGAGCAAGACACCTAACCCCAAAATTGCTCCTGTTGAGCAGGCTGGCGCCTTGCATGGCTACTTCCACCAACGGTATGATATGTAAGTCGCTTTGGACAAAAGTGTCTGCTACATGCTGCAATGTAATAGCAAAAAGGAGAGCGCATAGTTAAATAAATATCAACACACAATTTCCCCAGGAAAGACGTACCAGCAAATGTAAAAGCTATCATGAACTGGGTATATGTTTAATCACTATCGTGTTCTTTCAACTGGCAATAAAGAGCAGCAAAACAGACATTTATTTAAATGAAAATACCATTATAAACCTAAACCACCTTAACATTGCTGGAGACCAGAATTTAAAGGTACCAACATCAGAAAGAAAGAAAGTTACAGATTTGCAGGGAGTTATTGAGTTTGTGTTTGTCCTGCGATGTCATCGAAGGACAATGAAAACTTGTGTTGATTACAGCTCAATTGATGTTGCTGAACAAGCGCCAAATAGCGCAAAATCACCACGCACAAACATCTATTTGACTTAAGGTTGAAGAGAAAACGTTTCTGTGGGAACAAATGACAGCATAGATAAGAACATAATCGTGTTCAGATGTATTACGGCAGTGAAATGAGATGCTAAGCAAATGGTAGATGACAGCAGCTGCAGTTAAATTGACATAAGTGTGCGGGAGGCAGCAGAGGCCAAGCCAAGTCAAAGGTTCTCGCGGGACACATTATCATCATCACTGGGCTTATAATGATGGCTGAGAATGTCAGCCTCTGGTCTCCAGGGTCTTTAACCATTTACCACCCTAACAAATAAAACGCCACCAGCTTACGACGATGTGCTGAACTGCCTTTCTGAAATGCACAGGTCTCATGTACCTAGTAAGCATTGACTCAAAAATCAAGCGTGACTAAAGCTGCAGGAGCAGGAAAGGTCTTCATATCTGAACAGCAGGAAGGGGCATTCACACACTAGGCCTGCTGAGGGCTGGACTTACTGCTGCGGGAGACATTAACGCTTTCGGTGTTGGGGCAATCCAGCAGATTCGCTATTTTCAGTTAACTGTCATCCACATAGGCTACACCTCAAATGAACACACCAGCTTGCAGCCTGGAACAGCCTATAACTCACTAGACAAACAAGTGGGCTAAACCATGGGAAGACATTAGCAAGGAACAGCAGACAAACTAGACAAAGCAAGATAATGAGGCTAACAAACGACGCAAACAAAGCTTTCAGGCAAATGTGCTGATGGACCAGGCAGCTTCCAGACCAGCTTCAGTCAAAGAAGGGCAGCAGTAGCCTAAAGATTTGAGAAGAAGCAGGCTGGCAGGGAAAGTCAGGCTGATTAAAAGTGAATAACTAACAATCGCCCCTCCTTCAACAATCACTATTGAGGTACCCTTGAGCAAGGTACTCGTGAGCTGCTCAGCGGCCAACAGTAGAGGGTTGTCATTTTATTGGGCAGCTTCCATATGCGAATACATACAGATGTGTAAATGTGAAGCAGGGCATTGCCAAAATAGAGCATGCACGCTCAGCAAAACCCTTCCCCGGACAAATAAAGGTTAAAAGAGAAGACTGAGCTGAGCTGAGGGAGAAAATGTAAAAAAAGAGGTGAAGGAAGGAAGAAAAAAAGGAAGAAGGATGAAGGGAGACTGTCCCTTTCAGCAGATGTATAGGCCGGGAGAAAAATGGCAAGGCACACTACAGGGTGCCCTGAAAAAAATTGTTCATATGGTTCCTAGAAGCAGTGTTTATGCTCCTGGGGTGATGTGGGGCGAACTGCAGCAGCTCAAACAGAACAGCTAGCGAAGGAGACTAATGCACAATAATTGCACACTGGCTCAAGCTTTTCACTTGCGCCGTTGTTACCCACCTCATAATAAACTATTCTCCCATCAAGCATTGTGCAGCTGAGATTTGTTGCCCTAATACGACTCTTACCATTGAGTTTTTTATATTGGCTAAATTCAACGTATGCATAGATCTCACTATACCATGCAATAGACACCGACTGTAAAGGTGCAATCCCCTTGTTGACCTAGCTGTCACGATGACTGATAGCCGCTGGCGTAGCTCGCAGCATGCTCTGAACAACTCTTCCATCGTTCCCCTCCCTCTTCCTTGCAGAGCCAACAGCACAACGTCAACTGGAGACAGGAGCAGCCAGCTTCAAATGTGATTCTTCCACTCCAGTTATTATCATTATTGCTATCATATTACATCACAGCCTCGTGGCCACTTTATTACTGTGTCTGTGCGGCAGGCCATTGTGACCAGCACGCTGACAGCGCAGTTCATTACAGCCGAGCCACAATATTACCGTACAAGGCAGTTTGGCCTATTCTGGATTAGCGCTGGTACGTTACATCTAAACATGCTTCAGTTTTCCCTCGGCAGCTAAACAAGCTCTTGATCCCCGGTTTGTGTTTGTAGTTACAACTTTAATCTCCCTCCCCATGCCAACATCAGATTACGAGAGTCAATTGAACTTGGGTTTAATTGACATTGCACAAACCACATAATCTGTGTGTCAAACTGTGACATGTCCTCGCAAATGTGCTCCTTTTCCCCACGTACAATCACGTGTGCACGCAAGAAAGCGGAAACATGGGAGAGACAAAGGGAAAGACAAAAAGAGACTCAATTAAAATCCTCTGATGAACAGCCTGCGGGCTCCCGGCTCCCATCCAGCACTGTATTTGATCATCCTTGAGTGGCCGTGTGAACACTGGAACAGAACTGGGGTGAGTGTGCAAATCAAATCCATCCCAGCCTTCCCATGCACCACTGGATAACGTAGAGCAATGGGACAGAATAACCTCTGGACCTGACAACATTCAGAAAAACTGTCATGCACCATTAACGCAGGTCATCAATGTTTCAGTGGTACCTTCTGGCCGCCGCCCTTACGGTCATGCTCATAATCATTACTTCGCCCGCTGAATGTTCAACAGCGTAGGCGAACAAGATCCACCGCGGTGCATGTAAACAAATCACGTGGATTCAAGTCAACGTCCATCAAATCAACATTAGCAGCTGATAGGGGAAACTGAGCACTGTCGTTTGAGGCTTGGACATATCGGTTGTGCTGCATTTATCTCCTCAGACATCGAGGGGGTTTCATTAGCATTCATTTCTCCAGTGTATTTAGCTTTAGGCTATTCAAATTCCTATACAGAAGTTATTGTAATTGCTGTTCTGTGGAGATATTTAAAGCGTGACTATCAAATAAATTAGCCTTGTGCACTGCTCAACCTTGCAAACACAGCACACGCTCATAATTCACTATGGGCAAACCCCCTTGTGCAACTGGAACAAAGAGAATGTGAATACCCGGGTCTGCTATGAACAAAATGAATCAATACAAACAAATCTGAAAGCAGAGGGAAGATTGCTTTTTTAAATACGGGGCAAATAGGCCGTAATGGGACTAATCTCTTTCTTTCTTTAACCTTTAATTATCACATGAAAAGGCTTGCTGAGCACGATACCCTGTTTCACATTCATACAGTTAAACGCATTCACACCGGGGAGCCACACAGTCGAGCCACAATCTTTGGCTGGTGTTCACTGAGTAGCGCCACTGAAACAACTGCATCTTTAAGTGCTTTGCTCAAGGGTACTGCGACACTATCCCATTCCCTGTCAAGATTTGCCTGGATCACTGGATTCAAGCCAGCAACCATCCAGTCACAAGCCCGCTTCTCTGTACTTGTGAGAAGCCCTCCACCCCCACCAGTTTGAAACAAATGAATAAATAAAAATACATCTGAAGGAACAGAGAAGATTAAGTTTTAATGTAGAGCGTGGGTGAGACAAACCTATTTTCTTTCACTAGGCTAAAATATAACGGCGGCACAGACAGAACAAAACACTCTCCTCTGTTACGATTTGGGTGAGGTGTTTTCGTTTCACAGCGAATGCACGAAAAAGCCAACATTGTGCCCCTCGTCATCTTTGTATGCAATGGCTCATGATAGTCCATTCAACAGCGTCTACGCTTGAACAGTGAGGGTGTAATCATTTGACACGTCCATAACGTAGATAGTGTGTGTGTGAGAGAGAGAGAGAGAGAGAGAGAGAGAGGCAGAGGGAGAGAGAGAAAGAGAGAGAGATGGCTGGTAGGTGTTGTCTGAGGGGTGACTCATCTCCTCGACACACTACACACTACAGAAGGCTCAATGGATGCCGCTCTGCTTTGTGTGCTCTTAACACACACACATACGCACATACGCACACACACACACACACACACACAGCGACATATAAACAGACACATTTCCACACACACGGGAACACAGAAACACACACCAAAGGCAAATAGACTGCACTTGGTCGAGGTGCCAACTTGCGCCTTATAGCCGAATGTGTTTTTGACACCCATGACCTTGACCTATGACCTTTTGACCTCAAAGCCTAATCAGCTCCAGGGTACCTTGGGCTGAATATATGTACCAAATATGAACATCATAGGGTTATTTGTTTTGGAATTATGGTGACCACATTCATACATACATACCTTCGGTTTTGCAAATCCGTGTGCACGGTTTAGCAATCAATACCTTCAGTTTTGTAAACTGCGATCAAGTCTCTTGTGAAACCATGGTCCAGCCAGCCACTCTTTATATTGTGTTGCGCATATTATTGTGTCTCTACGGTACTTACCCAGCATTGAGTCAAAATAACTGTATTCTCATAGCGTTTGGTCAAATATAGCGGAACTACACGGTCCAGATCACATACAGAGCCACGCTCATGATAAGAGCTGATGATCCATCGCATACAAAAAAAATTCAGGTTGTAAATCAGTGGAATAATTTGTGTGACTAAAACTGTTGTTTAAAAGGCAGTTCAAAAATGAAATGGGTTTTTGCTTGCTTAAATATCTAAATCTGATGCCATTTATCATTTTCTCTGAATCCATTTCTGTGCCCATGTCAAGTATGAAGAGATTTTACTGTGCGATTTCAGAGAAATTGCAAGTTATAATCAGCCGAAAGCAAAATTTGCATATAACAGAACTGCTATAACAGCCTGTCCACCCATATGAAATAAAAAAATACTCATTTGCGATGGATCATCAGCTCACGAGTGTAGCATTGTATGTAATTAGGACCGCATAGCTCTGCTATATTTGACCAAACACTATGAGAATACAGTTATTTTGACTCAATGCTGGGTAAGTACCGTAAAGACACCATTAGACACACAGCACAATATACCTAGTAGGGATGGGGGTTTTGGCTTTTTCTTGTACACGTCTACACCCTGAATTGTGGTGTATACACGCGGCTAACCAAAACATGTCGTCACAGCCACAGAGACCAATGACACTGGTCAGAAACTCAGGCAGCTGCTAGTAAGTAAGCAAACAGTTATGAAGGATTAACGTTAGGAGGTAAATATGTTAGAATATAATAGAATATACTTTAATGTTGAAAAATGTTTTCATAAAACATCATGAAATTCTAATCAAACAGCCTTCCTATCACGGAGTGTTTCTGTTATTGTGACGACAACAACCGTCCTTATTATGTCATATGAAATGCCTCTCGTGACTATAACTAGGGTAGGCTACTATAATTATAATACATCTATTATGTTATTATAGAGGCTACTACTAATAATAATAATACATGAAGAAAGAAAAGTTAAACGTGTAAGTATTTTATTTGTCATAAACAAAGCAAAGATTTCCAACAGCATTTATCAATAACGGCAAAGAAAGTCAATGGCAACCCACAGTTTACTTCAGATTGCTTTTTAAAACAGTAACATGTCCACATTGTCTGGCATCAAGCGGTTTCTGAGCTTGTTTACTAGAAGTCCGGCACCGGAGAAAACTCGCTCAGAGGTTGCCGGGATGCAAAGATGTTTCTTTGCCAGAAGAGGGAACATGGCCTCGTTTTTCCTCCAGTATTCACAGGGATCCGCACTGAGATCCTCAACTGGCTCCTCTGTGTATCTGGT
>OMOT01083208.1:0-25232 GCA_900312575.1 Acanthochaenus luetkenii
TCTCTCTCTCTCTCTCTCCAAACGCTTTGGCATCCAGTCCCCCTAAAAAAGAAAGAAAGAGAAGAACCTCATCTGCATTCAAATTAAAGACTGGACTTGGTGACTCATTACAGCTCAAGAGGTTCGGGGTGTTTCATTAAGGGGATTTGCACGCAGGAGAGTTGGTGAGGACTCGCGGTAAACATGTTGCTGTCCTTGGTTTTTGTTAAAGGGATTCAAAGGCAGAGATAGGCAGACGCAAACAATACAGCACAAAGAATAGGGTGAGGCCAGGCCTCAGATATAGACTGTGTATCTGCAGGTAAAGCCCTGGCTGGGTAAACAGCATCTAATCACTGTGGTCAAGTCTGAGTCACTCACAAGACTGGAGCCAAAAACCGCTAGAACATTATTTGAGAAGTTGATAGTTTGGTGGCCTACATCTAATAGTTTATCACATTGACTAAATAATAACATCTTGTCATCAAATCAGAAAAGTGGCCTGGAAACCAAAATCAAGACCAAGCCCTGACTACCACAGCCCTGCATTCTGTGACTGGGGGAAATGTACACTAGATGTAGACAGAAGTAAGAGGACGGCAACTCTAAATGACACTTTAAGTTGGCTCCTGGATAGTGTGACCACGCTTCGCTGCGTTAAACCTTGGACACCGGAGGATGTGAGACATGTCTTCACACTGCAGCCTCCTCCTAAAATGTCCCACGTAACTCAGAGAGTGCAGAAGAAAAAAAACCACCGCTGCCACGGTCCAAGCATCCACCAAAAGGCGTTGGTGAAATGCTCCAAGACGAGTCCTCTGAGTGACCACAGAGGCTGGGTGGCCCTGGGTGACGGACGCCAGATAGCAGAGGTCACCGGCAGCCCGGGAGTCTGAGATGGATGCGTGTTTGGTCTGGAAGGGAGACAGGCCTTCATGCGACGGCTCTCTCTCTCCTACAGAGAGGCCACAGTGCAGCTCTCCCACTGACACACACACACACACACACACACACAACCTCAGCCGTATACAAAGACAACACTCTCTCTCTCTGTCCATATCCTAGTCCGACCAGTGCTAGATCTTGTATGTCTTGAACCACTGAGACATTGTCAAATAAGCTATAAACTATACGCATTTGATCATTTATTTCCCCTGATCAGAGTTCAGGTTCAAGTATTTGAAAATACTTTTATGGTTTGCCAGGCGGGTGGGGTTTGCCATATCCCCTATGTGGCATAGTATAATAATAATATAATGCAATGAGAGCCAGAAAGATTACACAATCACAGGAAAGTGTTTGAAAGTCAATTTAGCATTCTTCTCTGTGACTAACAACTTTAACATGACACAATTTGAATTGCCCCAAAGCGAGTAGCTCCACCCATCCGGCACTCCAAAGGTATTAAAACAAACAGCTACTATTTGACCCAGGTCTGCTTCTTCATCACTCACAAGAACAAGTAGCCACATGAAAGCATTTTTCATACTGGACCATCGAACGCCTGTCACATACTGCCATCTAGTGGCAAGACGGCCCATACCATAAAAATGAATCCGCTGCACTCAGCCTTCACTCACCAATAACTACCATGCAGGGGTCCTTGAGCAAGGCACTCAACCCCCAGCTGAGCAGCCACCAGTACCTGGCTCTGGTGGTACTGGGAAGTGAGCTGGTGGTCAGGCATCCTCCCCTGGGTCAATATAGGTTGAAGAAAATCCTTTAAACCGTTTTCATTTCAGAAATCGTTACAAGAAATATTTCACTGATATGGGTTTTTTGAAGACCGATATATTTTTAGACTCAAGCCGAGAGCTTATAATCTTTTTTTATCTGACCGTTTTCATGCCCAAAAGATACAAGTGTGCAGTATTTCCCCCAGAATGTTATTCTTGTCAGGGTGGAAACAGTCAAACAGCTTTTAGACCATGATGGGACACTAAAACTCTCCACTGAAACCCAGACTAATGAGATCATGTTAGGTAGGTGGACAGGTCCTTAAAGTAGGGAGACCCGCCACACCTGTTCAGTGGTAGGAGAAACTCTGGGATACATTAGGCCTTTAAATTAACAATTCATTTACAACCTAAAAAAGCATTATTATGCACAAAGACAATAAGCAGGTTTTACACTGTTTTTCTGTAGCTGTGGTCAGGGAAGAACCTCCATCATCTCAGCAGTAGACGACTGGCCAATATCTGATATTTAATAAAAGGCCAATATCATTCTGATATTATGGTATAACTAGTTAAGAGTGGGTTGAATTTAATATTAGACACACAGACAAGACAGGCAGGCAGGCAGACAGCTACTAGAGAAGATCCACAGAGTCAGAAGATCCGTTAAGAGATGTATTGCAGTTTTCACAAGCATTATGAACAGCAGCATGATCATTTCAAGAAATCCCAAAGGAATCATGTAATGTGCATCCACACTTCCTAAATTTAATTAAATTAAGCAGAAATCTTTGCTCAAATCGGCTTTAGAGAAAAATGACTTCAAAGTTTATCTCCTGTCCCGACAAACATACTGTTATCGTTTACTGGCATTTCACGGTATCCCATTTGTTGTCGTTACGAAATCGAAGCCTTCGTCATGACCTTTGACCTTTAAAACATACAATAAGTAGTTCCTGCTGTTTGCCTTTGCAGGGCAAAGTGGTGCTCCTCCTCCACAGCCAGAACACCATCACCCCTGCTAGAGGAAATGTGAAATTGAAATAAAAAGTATAATTTAGCCACATTTTCCTCCAGGACACAAACAAGCGAGGTCCTAATGTTTCAAATTAACGTGTTTGCAACAATAAACTATCTCTTTTTTGGGGGCGGCGCTGTACCCATAACTGGGAACAAAACCGGGCCATATGCGGAACCTAAACTTAAACAATCCCAAGGCACTGCCACTGCATAAATTCATAGGGGGAACACTGGGCTTCCGATGGAAACAAGATGCTTGTGGGAAACCCGGCCCGGAGCAGAATAAGAGCCAGAGGAGAGCGAGACGTGACAGTGGAAGCACCTGCTGGGGATGACCCCCCAAAAAAAAAATCACACATCACACAATGGAAGGTGCAGCTGTGTGTCGAAACACGTGTAGCCAAAGTTCAGTCGCTTCTTCTTCTCGTGTTTTGACACAGTAAACGAAGAGCCTGTTTCTCAGCGCCTCCGCAGCAGGTTTTATCTCGGTTTACATATTTGAGACGGTGGCTGTGGCTGCGGCTACTGTACCGACACAGAAGCAGTGAGGAGAGTCTGAGGGCTGACATGCACAGGATCATACTTCTGATGACATGGTGTTTCCTCTGCAGTCGTCCAGCAGTGGCGCTCCAACACTTACCAACAACCCTCAACGTGAAATGTACAAAACATTACGATTTAGCCTAATTTCTGTTTAGACTTGATGTTTCAATGTTATTAAAAGTATACGAAACACATTTTCAGCACTGCGACCACAACTGGGCCCGAAACTAAACATTTCCAAGCACCACTGCTGCGCAGAAATGACAGAGGAAACACTGCTTGTTCTTTCATATGAGGACAATACATGACATTACGCTAGGCAGACTCAGTTATTATAGGCAAGGTTACACCGATAGATCATTTGAATCAGTGGCATGCAATCTCGCCCCAATGAGTTTCTGCCCACACTAAAATGTTACTTTTCTATTAATGCTGCACATGGAGGCACCTAGTAAGTACTTGTACATATTTACATATCATTTGTACTTCAGAAGAAGGTATACATAAAGTATTTACACAGCAATTAGGACATCAAATGGGTCCATCAACTGCTTTTGATGGGTCTACGCATAATCAGACTGGGTGCCAGGGCAAAACTACATTTCTTAATTTCCTAGGAATGACAAATAATCTATCATTACAAATAATAATTTCCCAAAAAATAATTGTGGATGACTATGCCACTAGCAGTGATATAAGTTTCATCACTGTCATCATTTGTGTACATTTACCGTGTCGGATTTAAATTCAACCCATGTGTATCACGTGCAAGAGAGATTCTGCAGAATCCAATCTGTGGAAATTATAAATACATTTCTAAATCTACTTCAAAAACATTCATATTGCATCTTATACAACTCCTATTTTCAGAATACCTATGACATCCGTTTCCTACAGTGACTTGCTGCTTTGTTATAGGTAGTAATTTGGAGCTAAGAGATTTCCTATTTTCAAATGATAGATATTGATAATCCTGTATCAAAAAGATTTCCCTACAGTTGCAGGTTCAATTCAGTTTCAAGGTGAAGATTTGATTTCCAATGCAGAAAATACATTTCCATTCCTCACATTTGAAATCTTTCAGTATTACATGCATTGAAATTGAATGGAACACAACTGTCTCTCCCTCCCTCCCTCTTGTCTCTCTCTCCCGCTTGTCTCTCAGCAGCTGACCTCAGACAGCGTCCCGTGACTTCTCAAGTCTCACTTATAAATATATGGGATAAACTGTCAACATCGTCTTACGTTTGTTTTTTTAAGTAACTGAAATCCTCCAAAACTTATTTTCCTATTTAATCAACACTTCATCCGAATATTGCACCTCAAAAACAGAAACTCCCTGAAACAGACAGCTCATACTTCCCGAGATCAATGTGCTTCTAGGTTAAAGGCTGGAGGCCTGAACACAGTCGCTGTGCGCTGGTACAGACAGATCCATCAGTTCACCATCTAGACAGGCAACCCAGACAAACTCCTAACACATTCTGTACTGACTGAAGTGTAAATCTTTGTTTCTCTACGGCTACTTCTATCAGGGACGTGATGAAAGACAGACAGAGCTAGGAACAAAGTGAGGAAAACAGTAACTGCCTATCACAGGCTGTCAGCAAGTTCTTTTTCAGACCTCTCTGGTTGCAGTTAAAATTGTAACCACAAAAAGTCTGCGTGACTGGGTTGACGGACTGAGAAAACACCACATCTTGAAGGCGGTTTTTGCTATTTTAAAGCTGCACTAGGCAATGCTCGTACATTGGCGGCTCCAAATGGCAGCGAGAGGCAACTGTTTAAAAAAAAAGAAAAAAAAAGTCATGTAAGGTGATGTCAGTAAACTGCACACAGCACGCTCATGTTCACCAAGTGACCATTCCTGAAAATACGTTAATTTGGGCAAATAGGGCGAATCTATGGGTCTATTTCAGCCCCACTTTGTGATTTAGGCTGATAAGACGAGTGTATATTTACATAGAAATCTTGCCTAGCGCAGCCTTAAAGGCTTAATTTAAAAGGACAGACAAGGGAGTCACACCCCCGACTTTAACAAGCAAAACCACGTGGCTTTGAGGCCATGAGATCAGATCTGTACATCCAATCTGTTTTCAGCCATGTGATGGATTAAAGTACACCTGAAGAACAAATGGAAAGGCTTTGTATTCAAGCTCCTAATACTTTAATGTAACGTCTCAGCCACCAAGGTCTTTCTAAAGTAATGCTATTTCTCCCGTTTGCACTTGAAGATCAGATCTGTGCACATATAGGCTTACAAATCGGATATTTTATGCCTTTGTGCATCCTGCCTTAGTCTGTTCGTACAACTTACACAGACTTAAAATTGTCACTGGAAAAATAAGTCTGGTTGCATTCCAGTGGCAGAGGACGGAGGCTTTATGGGGAGTGGCAGCGAGTGTGGTGAGGCTGGTAAGGACTGAGGAATGAGGGTTTGGGATGACAAATAACAGAAAATGGCTGTGTAAAAGACTTCGGGATGACACACAACCTAAAATGGCTGTGTAGAAGCAGTGAGTGACGTATGGGTGAGTGATGGGAAATGCAGGATGTAAAATAGAAATCAAGGCAAACACAAAAAAAAGGTACATAAGACGAATCAATCCAGGATCATTCATTTTATTCAACACTTAAGAGTCACTTGTGCAAATTATTATTAGTTTCTTTACATAAACACTTGATTTGTGTGTAAAAGAAAACTGTTGCATTTCATGTTTGACATTGATTTCAAACTGAACTAAAAATCTAATCGAGAACCCAATAATTTCCTAAAGAATATCTCCACATTTGGATATATGGTTACAACAAAAAAAAAGACGACTATCTTTTGAAGATTGATTAAATTAAAAAAATACAATCTGTCAAATCAAACTCCAGTAGTCTATATCTTCCATTACGTGACTGACTAATATTTGTTGATGATTTGAAAAGCGTAATGTAATCGGTTATGAGATTATACTGCAACATGCTGCCTCACCTTTCAAACCTAGTGGGGGATTTTCGTGATGTGATGGAAGTAACAGGGTTCCTACATGTTTTTTATTTCAATATTCCATACTTTTCCCAAACCTTCATTCCTGGACTAGATTGGTAGATTGTGCTTGGGGTTTAATTTAATATAAACTGACAGTGGCTGGCCAACTAGGCTTCAGCACTTCAGCGGTTACTCACAACAATAAATATGACAATATGTGAAACAACAGTGGCTGTATAACTACATGAAATGTAGTCAAATATAGGTTTCAAGAGCTGGAAATGACCAATACCATTGTCCAGACTTTCCAGACCTGTGTAGGAACAGGTCTGAGCTATTCCTTCAGGTCTACATCCACAGAACCAGACAGGCTCCTAGTCCATGTCATGTTTCCCTGATATTCAGCCCTATCAGTATCAAAAACATTGCTGATCTTAAACTCCTGTCATTCTCCATTAACACAGCTGCCCTCTTCTCTCCACCTAAACTCTACTTCCCCCGAAAAAGACAACTAATCTTTGAATATATATATATTTTTAAAACATTCCTCCAATGATGAAGAAGCTGGTGCAATGTAATTTTTTCTTTTTCTTTAAATGGGGCACTGTAAATGTGTGTGTGTGTGCGTCCATACAATTGTCAACTACTGCAATATATCAGCCTCATATCAGGAAGAGGAACAGAATCCACACACTATCAGGATGAAACATTACTCGTTATTGCACTTTTAGATTTTTTGTTGTGTGTGGACGCCGTTTCCCTTCCGGATACATTACAATATGCTTGTTAAAAATGAAACAAATAATTGTACGCACTTGTTCTGCCTCAAAATGGAAATAAAACTGTGAAGTACCCAAGTTACATAATGTATAAATGACTTATTGCTTTAAATATTGGTACTTCTAGTACATAGGGCCCATGATTTGGCTCCTCTAACTCAACACAAATCTTTTGGGACGGCTTGTATGGTAGATCACAACACACTATTTCAGCTCCCTGCCACACCAGAGCTAGTCCGACCACATCAGACTGAACATTCACACCCTGAGTCCACACAGTTAACAAACACCTATCAAAAATGAACAACATAGTGCATTTACACAGTGGGAACACTTGGCAGACAATAGTGAAAGTATTTGGGACAGCAAACTGAACGTAGCCTTTTTCTGCTCACTAATGTAATAAAAAAAGTCATCAAAGAATGAATGCAAGGCAAAACAACAGACTGTTGGCTTTTGATTATTGGCCTTGGTTGGCCTCCTTGTTAAACCGTTTGGGAAACAACGACAAGCAAAAACTGATTTAAGCTCACTGTCAAAATGCTTTTGGTATTAACTGCAGCTCTCCTTTTCTTCTCCCTTAGGTAGTATCAAGACAGTTATCCAGACTACAGCAGCCTAAACAGCAAAGCTGATGAACATGACGGCAAGAAAGCGCAACAGTGTTGCCGGCGGTTAGCCATGACCTCTGCTGGACCCCTCATACCGCAGCCAAAGAGGTGAATACTGTCAAAACCTTTGTTTTGAGGTTTTTTGTACTTATGCTGGGCAATATGTCTGTCAACTAGGCCATATCACTCTATGGCTGAAAATTATTGTTCACAATGAAAATCACAATGTGAAATGACAGTGGGTCATCATATGTGCATCAGAGCCATGTAGGAACCGCTGAGTATTGATTTCTGTCATCCTCATATACACTGGTGTGCGTCACTTCAAGATATTGGCGTGCTTTTTCCTCTGCTGACCTTTGACCCCACCATGCCCAGAAACAGTGGCAGTGCTGCTAATATACATACCACCACCCCAAGACCTGCCAGGCACCGGGACACAAACACCGCTCTCTCCTGCCGGGTGGAATCGGGAGGTTGTCACAACGTTATTCTCCACACACACTGACATGTTTACACATGGCTGATGATTTATGCGGCGGCGAGCATGCCACGTACTGCCGGAGCGTTTCTAACCTAAACACAACCCTCCAGTGTAGCTGGCTTTGGCCCATGTATGGGGTGAGTGTTTACCCTGCACCCATCACTCTGACTGGTCCCAGGCGAAGCAGAGCCCTCGCCCTGTCAGGGAGCCCTGGGTCTGAACTGGGACAGTACCCAATGGAAGACGAACAACCCCTTAATCATCCTAACAAATGACAGCGGATTCCGGGAATGGATTTAACACAGGGTTGTCCACTCAACATTATCTCAAGTACCACTTTGTCTCCCTCATTTACGCCTGTACACATCTCTGGTTACTGTGTAGTAATAAAAGAGGATTTGCAAGGCCCAAAATACCCAATACTCAATGCAATTCAGTACTTGATAGAAGAGGATCAACCCTTTATTGTGCGTTCAGACTGCAAGCAACACGATCAACAAGTCACCGCAGGTCCATTCATTTCCTACAGAGCTGACCGACCAGGGAGACGTGATTGGAGAAAGGTTGCATAGATTTTGTACATTTTCAATGAATGCTACCTATGGTAATTGGTGTTTGCTACTGTTAATTAATCAAAACATTTTAGCGTTATGAAAGGCAATACCACAGCAGCGAAAAACACAATTACCCAGTTCAAAACTTTGTAGCTGCACGAGATCACAACATCGATGTAATCGGAGCATCTGGCCCCGCCCACAATCGGCCCAGAATAGAGCGACACGTCAACCAAGTTGCTTGCAGTGTGAACTCATGCTTAATCACTGGAACAAATTAAAATAGGGACCGGGTTGAATTTACTGCAGAGTAGTCAACTCAGACGCTATCTCAAAATTATCACTTTCTCCTGGGGGAATCCATGTACACATCCACAGCTAGTGTAGAGATAAATGAAGATAATATTTAAAATACCTTATCATCAACTCAATTTATCTGTGCTTCTGCAGCCCATAATTTAACTCAAAGCACCCATTTACAGCAAGCAAATACTCAGTGAAAAGAACATCATAGCTGTATCATCTGGTTAAAATACTCAAAAACAAAACAATATATTATCTCAAAAGACAAGGCCACATTGCATTAAAACGATGGAGGTCAAGATCACCATTGGTTATCACTCCTTGTGCTCAAATAAACTACTTCTCATTCATGAACAGGGCAGGAAACCAGCTTTTTGTTCACAGACCAACAGTAGCTAGTAAGTCCCAAACTTGACCTGCCACTTTCACTCCCTTACCAGACAACTACTTCCTCCAAACCACTATTTCCTGTCATAGACAGGTAGAGTAGAACCCCCAACTGGAAACAGCCCCAACTGATCAATATTGGTTTGATGGTTAGTATTAATGTCCCCATCCTGATTATGATCCCCATCGCTAATACATATCGGTCTGCCTTTACTGGTTTGTAAAGAGAGCTTTTTAAAGATCTGAATCTATGCTGACAAATGTCCCACAGTGCAACTTTTTAGAGAGAGCTGTAATGAACGTATAGAAATAGATATGAAGAGTTACGCTATTTTAAATACACAACGAGCACAAAATGAAATGAAATTACGATACATTACCGTAGTTTTTCTATATTCATATCGATAGTAGGTCACTTCAGTCCTTGGCTAGCAAAACAATTTATATTTCCGAAATGATTATATAGCATTTTGGAATTTAACTCATAACTGCCCATAGAATTTGAATATATTTTCTATGTTGTCTCTAATGATGTCTTTGGTTGCAACCACCATTTAAACATCCTGTAGCCAGCATTAGCTACATCTCCACATTACATTCAGAACTAAATAACAACAAGTAGTCACTTTACTACATATGAATATGAGGTGCTCATTTAAAAAAAGATACTGTTGCAGGATAAACCAAACAAAATCAAAGTGGAATGACGGTGATGAAAGTGGTTTTTAAGTGTGCAAAGTCAAGAAATTAACTCACATTTCTCTGAGATGATTGTTTTAAATGAAAGGCAAGATGGTTCACCTCAAATATATCTCCCAATATATTTTCAACATCTAATTTGGATTAATTTTCTCCTTCAGCAACTTAAAAGGTAGAACCATGGTTTCATGTCATTGTCCCCTGTATTAATAAATAATTGAGTAAAATTAAACAAACCAAATATATACATAATCAGTCCAAAAGGGTTAAACGTTTACGTTTTTCTTTTAATCTGTGCATCTAAAAGGCAATGAGCATTTTTTAAATCTTTTTTATTTATAAGAGCCCAAATTATGACATTAGCATTTTGAGAAGGCAGCCGTTACCTCACGACACTCTCTTGGCCCGACCAGTTTGTCCAGTATGGTCTGGTATCCAGAGCTTTCTGTACGACTCCAGCCACAAACTTCTCAATAATTTATACAAGGGCCCATCTTTGTGGAAAATGATTTAGCTGTTGAATTTAGCTGCCAGCTCCTTCTCAGTCTTCTCTTTGGCCTTTTCCTTCTCAATCAGCTTCTCTTCCTTCTGCAGCATCACCATGATGTCAGCCATCTGAGTGGTGGAGATGTCGATGTCCTCCTTGTCGATCAGTTCCAACACCTGTGAAAACACATAAGTATAACTATATTTGAGGGAAGAGTCATTCTAAAATTAGATACCCTCCATTTGAAGACAAAAGGGACACCAATTTTTCAAAACGATTCATAACACAAATGATGGTACTTTGAGAAGGACAATAGGTAACTTATCAAGATATTAAATTATGCACTTCAGATGTTTTCTCAAAAGTGTATATATAGCGATTTGTACAGTATCCGTTTTCTTAACACACTTTATGTAAAATAAAAGCACATTAGCAATCAGGTAAAACAGTTCCTCCCAAATTCTACACTTAAATGACAACAGGAATGATATGTCATATGTTGTGCTACCAAGAGGAATGCCATTCCCCTTCTTCAGCCCTCAAATCACCCCTTCATCACAGCTTTGCAAAGTAGCCACAGCAACATGTAGGGTCGCCATAAAAATAAGGCTTTTCAATCTTTGCACATGGAAGAGTGCCTTACCTTCTCTTTAAAAACACTGTTGACTCCAAAGAGAGCCCTCTTTTTGCAAGCAATAAAAATAAAAAAACAAAAAAAAAGAACATAAAACAAGAAAGCCTTCTGGTAACTTGTCATTCTCTTCAACGTACTTTGATGACGTCATCGATGTCGACCTTGCCATCCTTGTTGTCGTCGAGAGCGTCGGCTATGCTCTGCAGCTTGTGCTCTGGAATGTTCTGGATCTGCCTCATGATGCCGATGAGGTCATCGATGCTGATAAGGTTCTCACTGAAGGTGTACAACAGACTGCATACAGGAAACGGTTACCGGTACTTGGTTTGACAGGACGTAAAATGGTGGAGAAGTTTGAGGGGAGGTCTATCTGCCTCACACACCGAGGCTTACATGCTGCATTAAAGGTTCCCAGATCAAACTGATTTTCAAACCGACTTTCATTGTCATTTGCTTCATGTTAAATTTTTGTCAAATTTGCTTCAACGACAATTAACATAGCTCCAATCAAAGGAAGGTTTCAATTGATATTTGTTTAAGCTTCTGGTAAATATTGCATTTAAAGCTGCACTGGGCAATTTCACATGATGTCGGCTCCAAATGGCAGCCAGAGGTTTGAACAATTTAAACTGCACACAGCACGCTCATGTTCACCACTTCGCTCCGATTCGTCACTTCCTGTGGGTTTGGGCAAATATAGCAAATCTACAGAGTCTCAATTAGTGGGATATGACTTGGTGTATTTGTACATACAAATCTTGCTTAGTGCAGCTTTAAATCAGAATGGTATGAAATTACTTATTTGATTAACCTCAATAAAGGTGAAGAAGTTACTCTAACAAACAAATAGTTATTTCATTCATGATTGGGACAAAAAGGGCATTAAGTAAAATGAGTGCACAGCAACCAGTGGACAGCACTTCAGTGTAGGGAGCTCAAATGGAAGCTAAAGTTATGGACAAGGCAAAAGAAATGGCTGATCCTTTATGGCGGGATTTTAGCAGCTAGGCAACCCATGTTAGCATTTGGCAAGCAAGCAAATGGGGAGGCATTTTACCATAGTTTCTTACCTTTTGGCATCACTATATTTACCAAAGAATAATCTGTAAACATTTTAGACAGATTAGGAACTGGTTCTAAAAATGTCAAATATTTTATTTAATAAGTTTAAATCTGGGAAACCTTTTGTTCTTTATGATCGCTCTACCACCATTTTACAAAGTAGTAATGATAAAGATGACAATGATGATGACAATCATGATGATGACAGTTGCAAAAACAATCCATAACAATTGATTTGTAAATTGCAATCTACAATTGCAATCCACATAATCTTATTTCAATTTTGTAAATCTATGAAATTCCTGTTAAATATATAGTCGTATATATCACAGAGTTAAGAAGACCATGATACATAGGCAACATTTTGAGAGAATTCAGATGAGCAAGTTTGCCCACAACCAGGACAAAAAACTAATTTATTTACTGGTAAATCCCTGAACTCACCAGCCACTTTCACTATTTTACCAGCCAAATAGACTGTTAGTAGAGGATAGGACCTTCAAATGACAGCTGGTTACTTGTCAAAGTGACTAGTAAAGTAGAAAAACTTACTAGCTACAGTAAAATTGACAATTTGGCTAGTGGCTTTTGTTAATTTTCCAATTCACCAACAGCTACGACAAAGGGTACTTTTCCATTATATTTTGCTCCTTATGGCCCACTCTATCATGCACCATCCATTTCCAATCCACACCCCAGTTGCAGGCAATATTGCCCACCTCCATGGCGTCAGAAAGTGCACTTTATAACATAATTCAAATCAGATAGATCAGGTTTACTGCATCAGCACAACTCAGATAGGGTCATATATGTTATCTATCACGAAAAAGAACACTTACTTAAGAATATTTACTTTCAAATGGAATTAACTGAAAGCCCACCCCTCTGGTACTCCCAGTAAGTTAAAAAACTATTAAAAGTTTCATTCCAAAATTAGATGTCAACCATTTTAAAACTGTGACACCAACTCTTAGAATTATTAGTATTGAAATGATTTGCTAACTGAGGGCCATAGCTTTAAGTATAATTAAATCATATGTATTTTTGAAAATGTTTAACATTGAACATCTAACACGTCTTACAAAATGGATCTATAGCATTTTGGAACGAAACCCTTCAAATACTATTTTGATGCTTTCTGACAACAATGTTCCCTGTGGCAGTTCAACAATGACATTTTTAGCCCTTACCCAACAGGTGGGGTGGTTCCACTGTCAATTTTTTCATCCAGTATGACCTTGTCCTTCTCCAGCTCCAGGATGATATTGTCAATGCGACCGATCATACGGTTGACTCTCTTAGCGAGCCGCTGGCTGGCCTTGGACTCCTCTACTGCCTTCTCCTGGCCAGTCTTCCAAAGCTCCTTCTTTATCTCTTCCAGATCCTACAGAACACACAAATGTGTCCAAAACATAGCGCACACGCACGCACACACACACACAAAGCATAGAAGCAATGATTTAAACATGCTTCCAAAAGCATGCATGTCACAAACTCAATGTCCCTTTTACGACAAATTCCTTAAAAAAAACATTGATTTGAATGATAACTCTTGACTCTCTACAGTAATCATTATTCTGAGACAGGCACCTCGTTGTATTCTTGGACATCATCCTTCAGTTCTTCCAGCTCCTCTTTCTCCAGAGTCAACAGCCTCCTTTGATCCTTCAGCTTCGAGCAGGCATCGCTCAACATGTCGATCTCCTCTTTGGTGATCTCCTCATCCTGGAAGTTTTTATTTTTCCAAAATGTAAGAAATGATATGCAAAAGGTGGAAAAAGTGGCACCTGCTCTTATGAAATCATTCATAGCACAAAATTTAAATGATCATACTTTTTAACACAAATCCTTAGTAGTAGACAAAATGATAACCCTTTTACAGACTGGACCCTCTATATTTTAGAGATACTGAATGATGAACAAGGGAAATTTCAAGGGAATATTTTTTAACCCAAAATTGACATAGTATTATGGAAATGCACTCTTCAAGAAGTAGGTAAAGAACTGTGTTTCTGGTAGCTGAGCACTTAGCAAGTACCATACATACATATAATGTAAACCCACACAGGAGACCAACCCAAACACAAAAAAGTGGTAAAAGAGGGAGACTGGAGAGTCTAGTGGGTGAAAACATCTACCCATAACTCATTAACATGAACACATGAAGGGAGGGAATGCTGTAGAACTACAAGGTTGTTAGGTTAGGTTCAACACAGTGACTGTGGCTTACTTGGAGACAGATGTCCATGACATGGAGGTTAAGGCAGCCATTAAAGCTCTCACTGCTGGTAAAGCACCAGGTCAGGATGGTTTTAGTGTATATTTGTATAAATGTTTTCAGGGCGTCCTATCTCCAATTTTGACCCTATTATATAAGAATATCATTGCCACTCAGTCCATGCCTAATAGTATGAACATAGCTGTTATTTCCCTGTTACCCAAACCACTTACAAATGGGCAATTATCATCCTCTCAGTCTGTTTAATAATGACTATAAAGTATTTGCTAAGATTCTTGCGATGCGTCTTGAGAAAGTAATCTCTTCATTAATTAATTTAGTAAGTAGGTTTTATTGTTTTCTGGGTACAAAATCAACTGGTCTAAGAGCGAGGCTATCTCTTTAAATCGTCTTACATGCCCTGGACACTTGATCTCAACACCTATTGTGTGGAAGTCACAGGGCATGAAGTATTTTGGAGTTAATATTAGATCTCCAGTTGATAGCATTTTTGAGCTGAACATCCCTAAGCTTTTGAAAACTGTCAGAGATTATTTAAAGAGACATATTTACAGTTATCACTGTGGGGGAGGGCAGAAGTACTTAAAATAAATTTGCGCCCTAGATTAACCTTCCTTTTCTCTGCAATTCCACAAAAATTTCCCCAGAAATGGTTGAAAGATTAATACAATATTTACATTGTTCTCATGGCAAGATAAAAAGCCTAGAATCAGTCTAAAAAAAGTATGTGTCCCTAGGAACAAAGGCGGGTTAGGGATACCAGATGTGTATATATATTACTTAGCTTACAATGGTTTATACCCAATATCCTGGGTGGCCCTACAACAAAAATGATGCAGATTACACAAATAATGGAGATTTAATATATTTTCATGAACTTAAGTTACATTTCGGGTTTAAACAATTCAAACTTCTTCCAGTATTTACAGATGAAGTCTCTACTGCACAATTACACACATATACATATTACTTTAGGTAATAATGAAGCTATTGATATTACATTAAAAGATGCAGCCTCTGGCAGGGGCACCGTCTCCAAACTCTATAGATTATTATGTTATACCAGATTTGGGTGTACCTCTTACAATAGATCAGTGGGAAGCTATACTGAGTCGCTCAAACTCTCTCTCGAACTGTGTGAGGTATAAAGTTATACAAATGAAGACCTTGTTTATGTCACCCCACACAAAATGAAGAAAAAGAATTGTAATGTATCAGATAGGTGCTGGCATGGGTGTGGGGTGACTGGCATTCTTATGCATTCATTGTGGCACTGCCCAGAAGTAAGATTATTTGGGTACATTATTTGAAATAAATGTCCCATTATGTTCAATAGTGGGTTTTACTGGGAAGTAAGATAGACAGATTAACCGCAAAAGAACTACAAAATTGTATTAGTTTAGCCTTTCCTTCAGTGAAACAAATAATTCTTATTAAGTGGAAGGTGAGGAAATTAAATTGTTTTAATATAGTTAGCTGGCTAAAAGATTATTTGGATTCGGTATCCATGGAACAAGCAGCATCTGTTCTTCAAGATCTGGGTAGTGATCACACGGGCTCTTTGAGTCGAATTATGTTACTCTTGAACAAAAACTAAATAGATTATTAACTAACATTTAACGGCAACAAGGAGTATTGTCAACATGTTGTTAGCTTTTTATTGTTAACATGCAATGGCCTGAGGATGGTATCCTGCACTCTCTAAGAAACTTCTAAATTTGTGTAGCATGATCAAATTGTGGAAAGAAAATTGTAGCACGTGTAAAGCATTATGCAAACTACATATTACAGTGAATGTGTCTGAAATTACCTTGACTCCCTCTAGGACAGGCGCTGTGTCCCTCAGTGTCTCTGAATGGACAGCCACGTCAACACTGGACAACACCGGCTCTGCATCCGCCTGGCTCCGCTTAGCTTTCTCTGCATTGAGCTCTAGCTCACCCTCCTATAGAAGACAGTGGTGTTGGAATTCATCAACTACACAGAAAGCAACAGTGACTGTTGTAATAGAGTAATACACGTGAGTCTTGTACTCTGTAGTAGGCAGTAGACAAAGTCCTCATGGAAACATTTATTTGGGCATTTACGGGTGCCATGAGAGAGAGTTCACTTCCCCTGAAAGCCATACGCAATTAGATTAGATGCACTTTATTGATCCCCTCTGGGAAATTCAGGTGTTACAGCAAAAGCAATTGGCAAAACAATGCCAGAAATGGGGAAGGCAATTGGAAATACAAATAAAAAAGACACAGGTAATAGCAGGTAACAATAACAATAGTGGGCACTTATAAATAAAGCATTATACAAATGTACAAATGTGTAAGAAGATTTAGCTACAATTTGCACAAGTGAACAGCTCATTGGTTGGCGTGGGATCAGCCTTCCTGCTGCATCCACAAAGAATTCTGGTCTCAGTGCTAGTCCCGCAGTCACCAAACGTCCACCTTTTTGTCGAGGAAACTTGAATGCTTTGTTGAACAATTAAAAGGCTTTGGGAGAGCCCTTACCCTGGCAGCCTTCTCTGCAGCGTCAGCCAGCCTCTCCATCTCCCTGTCCTTGTTGTCCTGGCGTATGGCCGCCTCCTCCTGCAGCGTGTTCTCCAGCTTGGTTTTATTGTCCACTTTGGAGAGCTCCATCTCTGCCACCATCACCTGGGCCTCCTTCGTCTGGAGAGCGGAGAGTAGAGTATTACATTACATTACATCATTTAGCAGACGCTTTTGTCCAAAGTGTAGACAATTATCCACCAAAAGCAAGAAAGTAGCATTGGATATAGCGCTGATTATCATTTACAAATACAAACCATAAAAAGCATCGTCACGATACAACGTCAATACTGTTGCGAAAGATGGAATTCAATATTGGCCAAACGACTTCTGCAAGCTGAAATTCCATTTAAATGCCACCACCAGAGGGCAGAAACATGTGGATTGCAATAGTTAAAAGAGGAAGGACAGAGCTGCAGTCTGGCTCTTGGCAGTGGGCTGCAGCAGTCAGTGCAAAATTCACAGCGTCAAACAGCAACAGCGTCAAACAATCCATCACGTCTTGAACTGGATCCCAGTCCACCTAGACTGGTTGACAACGAGCCAAATATGGAACAATTTTGCTTAAAGAAGCGACATGAGAAGACTCAACCAACATCATATCCAAGCCATAGCCTGCTAACATACCACTATCTCAGGAAGCGTCTGCAGGGTGGTCTTCAGTTGGTCGGCGGGGGAGAGGGTGTCAGGGAGGTACATGGCTCGGGACAGGAGCAACAGGGAGGTGGGGATGTGCTGGTTCAGATGCAGCTCCAACCACTAAGGAGGAGGAAAATATCACAGACGTTAAGGTAGACATATATGCTACATCACATGAAGACATCTCCATAACCTCAATAAATGTGGAGATAGATCATAGTGTTAGACAGAAATATCAGTACTATCAGATGTCGGCCAGTCAACGTCGTCCACCGCTGATATGATAATACATAAACACAATTTGCTCATCTTATTTTTTTTATTCAACTATTTGTTGCTTTTTGTAAATTAATTCTTAATTTAAAAGGCAGTAAATTTTCACCACTGCATAAGTGAGGTGGGTCACCCCCGCCTTAAAGACCTTCTACAAGTCCGATCAAGCTTGCCGAATACCGAAGGTGAGTGACTTAGTGAGTCTACTTAGTAATGTTAACGTTAGCTGGCAAACAGTTAGCTATCCCCACAGCTAGCTAACAGCTAGCTAGCTAACACAAGTACAGTATTTTGTGTTTTTGCATTTCAGAAAATGTTTTCTTTAAAACCCAGAATGTAATATGGTACTTAATGCACTAAATGGGTTTAGTTTTGACTGATAATATTCTTGTATGCAGTTTAAGCAATACAAATGTTGATTTTTCTAAAAAGGAAATCAATTACCAGTAGTTCATTTTAAGAGACCTGTCTTATTTTCTCTTTTCTATATTTACGATTGCCCTTTAATAAAGCAAAAGTATGTCTTATCCGATTACTCGATGGAATAATCAGTAGAATACTCGATTACTAAAATAATCGATAGCTACAGCACTACCACAAGTTTGACACACCAAAAAGTGCACAGAAATAGGACAATGATTAGATACCAGTGATACAATGAAGAGGAAAGCCATAACAAGCACAGTGCATGACAGAGTTCTTATTTGATCTGTATTTTGGTTATTGTCATTCATCAACATTACTAGGATGACACATAAAGGCAGTAACTAAATGGATGTGTGTGGACCCAAAGAGCTGAATCCTGAAAATCCTCTATCCCTTGGTGTTGTTACCTGGCTGAGTTGCTCTCTCAGTCGGTCCTCTGTGACTCCCAGAGATCTCATCCCTCTGACGCGACAGGCAGCCTGGACCTCATTCACGTTCAGACTCACCACCCCCTCCTCTGCGATCAGCTGGATCAATAAAGCACAGATTTAACATTTATTATTATGAATATAACTTATATTTCAGCCATTTCTAAATGTAAACAGGCAGTGAAATAATTTGATGAGGATCTTTTTTTCTTCTGTTATGGATATAATAACCTACTATACATAATATCTTAAATATTTGACTTTGGAAGATTGAAAATTTAATGAACCTAGAGCACAAGAATACAGTAAAGAGCACTGGAAAGAACGTCTGTGCTACATTTTATAATTACATTTTGGACAAGGCCTCTGACAAAAAAAATGTATGACCATTGAAGTTTATTACAACTTCCTTGCTATGTCATCACAGAATTAAGTATTAATGGATATAACGTTGTGCCTATCAACTCTAGTCAATGTACCTTTTTATTAGTTAGTGTAGCTGTGTGAACATAAAAAGTTTTCAGAGAGATGAGGACAAATGTCATCATCATTTTTCAAGAGGACAACAAGAAGCACTATAAAAATGCACCACTTGTCTGACCTTGTCATCGGTGCGGATGGCCCTCAGCTTCATGATGAGCTGGAAGCGGAGGAAGTTGTTAGTCCCAATGGACTGGAGCTCCAGGAGACGGCACAGCGCCACCAGCTGGGGTCGGGTCAGGTTGTCCAGGGTCAGCTCATCCTCAAACAGCTTGGAGAACCGGATTATCTGCTCATTACTAGGACGCTCCCCAGAGTTCCGGATCTACAAGGGTAAACAACTTTTGACTCGTAAATCATTCTGGATAAGGGGCGTTTGTAAAAAGCCTTAAAGCTGCACTAGGCAAGATCTTTATACAAAAATATACCTGTTTTATCAGCCTAAATCAAGAAGTGGGACTGCAACAGAGAAGAACGTCCCATCACCCCTACTTGAGACCCTGTACATTTGCCCTATTTGCCCAAATGAAACTCTGGTGTTGGGTATGGTCACTTCTCTGCCCACAGGAAGTGTTGAATCAATGACGAGTGAAATACAAACTATGTCATAAACAGCAGTGAGCAGTGCTCCGTCCAGAGAAAGCTACTCACCAACGTTAGATGTTTTACATAATTTGGCGCCGCCTGCATACAAAATTACCTTGTGCAGCTTTACCTGTAATTCTAAGAAGGCCTGCTCTTTCAGAGTTGCCCTGTGTATAAAGGTTACTGAAATTATTCATCCTATATCACAGCGCGACACTTTCCCTACAATGATTTGGTGAAAACACAGGTTCAATCATGTGAAGACATTGGAAGGATCCCCTTTGATAATAAAGCTTTACAATCATTTAAGCCTATTCTTCTGCTGCACTTATTATTAACCTCACATTTTTACAAGTTGTGGCCTACATTTTTCAGAGGTTTCCTGTGAAATACACCCAATTAAAGACTAACCAACTATTGATATTTCATTATTTGTTTCCACCAACAGAGGGTAGTACTCAGCCTGTTTTTCCTTATTACATGATGCTGTTCATCACTGAACCCTGATGCCAACCTTCTGGAAGAAGGTTGAGAACTCCTCAGTCACATTGCCTTTGGCGGCCTTGTTCCGTAGAGCGATCTCCTCAACGGTGTCCTGGAGAAACTTGGCCATCTCCAGTTTGACCCGTAGTTCCTTCTTCAACCTCTCCTCCTACAACAACAGTTTACAGGTTAAATGTTGTTAAAATTATTCCTAATAAACAAATTATACACTGTCTTCATATTAAATATAATAAATAGCAGTGGAAAATAACATTACATAATAACGAGCAGTGAGCTTGGCGGGGGGTGTTATGGTTACAACGTAAAGGTCAAAGGTTAGGAACAGCAGATCAGGGACCCTGTTATATCTATGGTAAGGATTATGCTTCAGATAGGATTAACCCTGGTCAGAAGAGGACAGCAAAAGGATCACCTCATCAGGATCCTAGGTAAAAGTTCATGCGGATGAGGACTCAAATGTGCACTGAAAAACACAAGTTCCCATTGATACTGCAATATGAGAGACTGCAATATTTATGCTGCAAACTGCAATATGGTCAAAAATGATTTAAAATAATTTAGGAACAATTTAGGAAGCCAAATGGGAGATATTCCTACAATCTACTGTTGTAGAGCTACTGTGTGTCAAACTCCATCAATAGACAAAGCAGACTTACAAATACACTTAAAATAATATCGCAAGTCATATCGCAAGTGCAACTGTCAAAAATAATCGCAACAGTGATGTCATGTATTTTGTCCATATCATGCAGCTTTAGCTAAAATGGGATTGTCCTACTTTGATTACCTTTTTTGATTGTGTCTCGAAGGTGGACGGCAGCATGTTGGGGAAGAGTTTCAGGGCTACAGGAAGGAGGAACTCCATGAAGGGGACAATGATGAACACCAAGAAGGGAACTAGTCTGAAGACGTCTGCACATGTCCTGAGGAACTGGGGAGATAATTTAATTAGCATTGACACATGGACATAAATGAAGGTATCTTCTAAGAAAACATTTAAATAACTAAGCTAGTGTCTGCATCTCTCTGGCTTTTCGACACTGAAGATAAAGTACCACTCTTTTCCACTAGGCTGTAGTTTGTGCATGCCTCCAGCAGAGAGCAGCAGTGAGGAGAACAGCTGACAGAGTGAAAATGTTCCCTTCATCTCCCTTTGTCTCTTTGTACAATCACCCCACTCAACCCCTCTAATAGGGGTTTCAGCAGTCAGCACTTTTGACCCCGTGGCCATACATCTCCAGAGCAACAGAAACCTCCTAATTCACTGGTTTGTTATTTACATGGTGCTACAGACCAGTGAACATTCTGCCTCACATGGCTCACAAACTGTTCACCTCAGCCAATAGTGAGCACATTTGTTAAGCATAGACCTGAACAATCGTCCAAGTATAGAAGGACCAGGTCAATAGTAGTCATTGTACCGCTGTCCAACTGCGGCTTACTGACCATCACCAGATACAATCCCAGCCAGCAATCTACAGAGGAAACCCCTTGGGGGGGAGAGTCCCTCTTTCTCCCCTCTCTCCACCTGCATGTCAGTGAACCAGGGAGGGTGAAGGATTTAGGCCATTCTGAGTGAAAAGGCCTTTGTCCACAGTCCCATTGACATGTATATCATTTCCCAGGGCTACACATCAAAGAAGGGAGGGGGGTTGACAGATTGAAATAGGAGGGCCCTTAAACTGAGGCCTGAGTAAGTAAGTGAATGTGAAAAGAGGGGGGATTAAAGAGGCAATGCCAGCCCAGGTTAGATGAAAGGGGTGAAGATGGGATGAGGACATGTGCTCCAAGGGAGTCAGCTGCATTTGAAAAGGTGCAGATGGACTAGTAGTTTGGGTTTAATGGGGGGGAACTGGCCATCAACACTGCCCAATAGCACCACAAGTAGGGTTGGTATGAGGCTTTACTTTACTTTTTCTGTGGCACATAGCCATTGAGCACATATGTATCTATGAATCAATGTAACTGAGACAAATTGCTGTACATGTATTGTACTTATAAGGGGATTCACATGAAAGTTATATATGTATGTAGAGCTGAAACATCGGTTTCCTTGAGTACATTTCCCCTTAGAACTGAGAATCCTCTAAACAGATTTTGAGTCTGCAAGAAAAATGACTTTGAAAACGTTGTTCCCCGGAGAAGACAGTTTGAAAACTACTAAAGTATTTCCTTCCCCGAGAGCCCCAGCCTCACCTGTCTCCTTTCGCGACGGGACAGCGTGTGTCCATTCAACACCCTCCAAAGCATTCGCCCAGAAATAGTGGTGTCAATCCACAGCAGCTTGAAGCCATGGTAGTAGTGTTTGACTTCGTCTACCACCCACTGTCTGAGCGTCCTCCTGACGGATTTGACATCAAGCGTTGGGCTGTACACCGGCCCGCCTTCCTCCAGCTTTTTGTTCTTGTCCTTTAGCGAACGCAGTGACTTTTCCACCTTGGAGTCGTCCCATCTCCGTCTTGTGGTGTGTATCCACCGAACACCAGGAATGTCATGCGGCCGTGCTATTGTCCACTGGGCCCCTGTTATGATTGCAGGGTACGGTGAAGGGGAGGCCCCCAACACAAAAGCGCAGTACGGCCGCTGTGAGTCCACGCTCTGGCAGGGGCCCACGTAGCCACCTGAAAAGTGGAAGGTAGGGCCAAATGAAGAGACCTGGGCAAAGCTGCCAAGTCGGAGCCCATCAAGTCTGAAGGAGACAATGAAAAAAAAGAGCTTAAAGGCAGATACAAATCAGTGCTTTGAATAAAAAGAAAAGTATGAGTATGGTAAGAGTCTAATATGCCACAAGGCCTGCACTATATTATGTCTTTTTTTGTATTGTACATTCTTTTATTTTGATATTTTACAACTTGGTGTCCTGTGATGCAATAAACATTAATGTTTTAAGATAAAGTGATTCCAGTATGTTTTAGTGCAATTCTATGAGTTTTAAGCCTATTTTGCTGATTAACGGGATAATATTGTAAATCACAATTATTTTGGCCAGGATAATCGTGACATTACATTTTCATATTGTCCCATGCCTACTTCAAATGCTATATTTTAGTGTATGCAACACCTTTTAAGGCCTTGAGTTTGGACAATATTATTTAAGACTTTTTCAGGACCTGAAACTTACTTTGTACTGGGGAGTCTGAGCACAGTGCAGCTGAAACAGGCACCATCTTGTAGTTTCCCTAAAAGGAAGGCAAACATAAGCAGCTGTGTAGTGATAACAAGCCATTAGACAGACACACAGACACAGCATAGAATGGTTTTTTTCAAACTTCTGTTGCACAGCAAAAAAAACAGATCAAACATAACCGACATCTGAAAGCACTGCCTACACTGATATGTTAGTGCAACTTAATTTCTGACTTTACTTCAGACAAGGACACACTAGGAGACTTTCCATAGGAATTTCAGTCATAGACTCATTTGCATAATCCTAAGAGCTTTAGGGAAATCATAGCGCACACCTGTGACCAACAGTCAACTAGTTTAACACCCCCATCGACTCTTAACAGCTCCTGTGACTCATGACAAATTCAAACTGGTTTGATTTTGTCGACAGTCATAGGGGGCGGGCTCTTATGGCCACAAAGACAACAGCCAATGAGATCTCAAGCAGGAGTACAATACAAAAAGCAGGAAGTCTATAGCTCTTCACTACAAACAGTAGTATTTCTCTCAGCTCTAATTCCCGCAAAAGAGTAGTCGGCCAAATAATTCCCACAACCAAACAAATGTGGTCTGCTACACGTTTTTCATCTAATCTTTCTTTTATCTGTGCAAATCAGGGCGCACACTACAGCGGCAAGGACAATTTCCTCTAATTCCGGTGTGCTTCACGGCGATTGGCTGCGAATAACAGATTTTGAATCGTGGGAAAATGTTGTGAGGGAATCATGTAGATAGTCAATCATCCCCTATGATGCCTAGTCATCACATCTGACACACTCTAGGACAGAAAGTGCAGCGAGATTCAGGAACTGCAGTCGTTAAATTTGACAACTAAATGACAACTAAACAATTCTTGCCAACTAAAAGTTGTGTAATGTGTATACCTAGCTTTAGCCAGCTATGACATTAGCAACAACATAGAATGCCTTCAATGGATTATGCAATAACATGATCATGTAAAGTCACTCCTGGTATGCTCCATGACGGCCTAGCTAGGGAATGACTCTTGAAAATGTCTGTTGACGGCAACGGACATGTTTACTGTGTTGTCGGCAGGGTCTGAAACGTTTTGGCTCACCAGCCAAATGTCTGGTAGATGACAAATACCCACCAAACTTTTTTTTTTACAGAAATGTACAGTACCAGTCAAAAGTTTGGAAACACCTGCTTAAACCAGTTTTTTCATGATTAAAAACGCTTTAAACTGTATAAACTTGTCTATAGACACTTTCTATTTCATTATATATGTGTACTTATATACGCAGATAATCATAAGTGAATTGCATTCAAAAGTGTTTTTTTTTTAAGGAAAATGGAAAGCTCATTGGTAGAGGGGTGGTGCATTGTTTTATTTAAATATATTGGTACGTACTGGTGTTCATGATGACATATATCTTAACAGATACTCCAGGACCTGTAGAATCTTTCACCACCCACCATATTTAAAAATGCATGGCATCTAATCCTACATAAATGTCACCACATTCAGTACCAAACGTTTTTTTAAACATTTGAATGCACTTCACTTATGATTATCTGCTTATATAAGTACACATATTAGGGTGTTAGCGATTAGTCGTTGATTGAATAATAATTTGGTCGATGAACATTTCAAACGTAACGGTCAAATTGAACTATTTAAGATCTCATCTTAATTGTGTCAACGGGAGCTGTTGGTGAAATGCAATCATTAAGTTAAACACAAGAGGGCATGCACTGCAATTAGGACACATGTTTACACAGAAGAAGAAG
>OMOT01083210.1:0-11654 GCA_900312575.1 Acanthochaenus luetkenii
TTCATTGGAAATTGGTGGATATTTTAATAAAGGAGAATATTTTGATGCTCCAATTCTTATTGCCGTGGAATTCTATATATTGATGTATTACTCACACGCACGCGCGTACGCCGTGGTACCGAAATTGGTACAGAGTACCGTGAAAATGTACTGGTACCGGTACCGACTACTGAAATTCTGGTACCGTGACAAGCCTACGTTAAACTGTCTACAACCTTCTTCTTTTTTTTCTCCTCTGTCGACTAAAAAATCATGTCGGAATATAATATTTTATTTTGTTTATACAGGAAATAAAAACGTAAATATATACCCATGGGATGAAAGTAAATAAGAATGCAGTGTTATAGATGTGGGTACGATATATATATGAGCCGCATACTGTACAGAGATTCTGGGCAACCTAAAAATGGGACTGGGCAAGCACATTGGAGCATTCACTTGCCCAGCGGGCTAGCTAATGGATTCATGATTTGTCCACCCCTGAGAGGTGATAAAATGATCACAGTAATCCTTAGGATTATGGTAACCCCCCTCCTGACCCCCACATCCCTTCTCTGGCCCACAGCGATAATAGGCTGGATCTGCAGGTAACTGTGTTGGGTCTCCAGGACCACAGCACAGACAGCAGCAGTGGAGCTGAGGGCTGACATTGGATTGGGTTGGTGCAATCTTCCACTGGACCTACCTGTCCCGCAGGCTTTTCTTTACCAGATCAGTGGAGACTGGGGTTAGGTCACCACTAGGGGCCCTATAGGGGACTGAGCCATTGTCTGTTCGGCCAGGTGGCTTGCTGCTCTCTGGGGCTCCACTGTAGGCGTAAGGCATGCTGTAAGTTGAGCTGTAGGGCTGGCTCTCATAGCTGTTCTGGTAATAGACCGCACCGTCCTCTGGCTGGCTGCTTTGGACCTGGGAAAGAAATACAACAATGACATCAAATAATCAGCACTGCCTTGGTGTATAACCAGCCACCATTTATGGGGGAATTATGCTAACTGTACAACAGTAAATGTGCTAAACATAGCACTACAATAGTCAGAAGTTGTGTTTGAAGGCTAAATATTTTACAGCCGTTCAGACTGTTGGTATAGCTCACCTGGGGTATGCTGATTCCCTTCCTGATCTGCTCCTGCTCCCAGCGGCTCACCTCTTCATCATGACCTGCATCCAACCGCTCGTCATCACTGCCCTCAATACCTGGACATGTGAAGAGATAAAGGGGATGTTAATTTTTCCATTGACTCACTGATAAAAATATATCAATGGACAGCCAGTCCGGGCACCATAATTTTGCTGCCTACCCGTCTCCTCTGCGATCTTCTGCCGCTGGCTTTTGCACTTGACTCCACTGAAGTTGATCCTCTTCTCGTCCTCGTCTTCGTCGTCGCTGGCATCCTGCTCTTCCTCTCGTACAAGTCGTTTCTTGGTGGCCTCTGTCTCCACCAGGGGGGCGTCACCCCCCAGCTCCCTAGCCATTTGCCGTCGCTTCCTGGCAGCGTGGATGAATGCTGCATCAGGGATCTCCCCTAGAGCAGGAGAGAAACAGAGCTAGATATAGGTATTGTGTGTACATTCCCCCAAAAACAGACAGGTGCGGGGAATGTAGTTGGGATGTGTTTGAATAAGCCATCACTGAGTCAAGAGCTTCATAGCTGACATTTGCATTTGACAGATGATTTGTCTTTCTTTTAAGACTTCTTTTCAAGTTTGGAGCTACAATATTCAAAACATGTTGTACTGTACATTTTTTAAAAGCACTTCTAGAGGTGTAAAGACTGGCTAGTGTATAAATAATCCAAAGTAGACATACTCATTCATATTACCTGAAATATAACAGACTGACAAAGTTCAGAATAATCTACAAGAACCTGGAGTGTGCCCATCTTTCAACTAAACCGTTTATATGAGAGTTTGATTGGCTGTGCCAATGATGACCGTCCATTAATACTAGTGGAATATAGGGCTGTTCGATGATGATATATATCGTGGGATGATAGAAAAATTTATCGGTAGACAATTTAATCTATTGTTTCTATCGCTATTGCCACAAAAATATCAGAACTGCTATACAGACGTATTTTACATAATTCCCGACCCCACTTTACATTCTCTACACGTGGACTGGAACAACAACAAAAAAACCTGGAGCAGCGTGACACAGAGCAAAACTATTGCCCAAAGTGCTTTACAATTACCCTCACATTCCCCCATTCACACACAGATTCATACACAGTTGGCGGAGACTGCCATGCAAGGCGCCAACTTGCTCAACAGGAGCAATTGGGAGTGAGGTGTCTTGCTCAAGGACACTACTACAGATTTCTCCCCAGGAGGAGCTGGACTCGAACCTTCAACCTTGCAGTTGCTGGACGGAGACTACATCCTGAGCTACTGCCGCCCATAATATACAGTAAACATTTACCATGCAATGTTACTAAAAGAGTTACTGTAATACAGAGACATGTCTAGTAGAGTAGACCGAGATACGGACTGAGAGAGAGTTAATGTGTTTTGCCAAGTTACTAAGTGTTTAAATAAAAGCCATTGTTCGGATAAAAGCCCCCGTCATCATTTTACAGTAACCATCTGCTGAGGGTGCAGCTAACTTAGGAAAGGACTATCCACTAGGGATGGGCGGATCGAAACGGGTAGCGATACTCGCATACGACTCACTTGGTATCGATGCCCTTTGAAAAGTATACATTTCAACTCAAGTGTCATAGTTCCCACTACGAGGTGGAAACTTCCCAGTTTCCAGGTGTGTTGAAGGCAGCCTTACAATCTCCAACAAGTGAGAAAGCAGTCATGAAGGGGCTTTAGCTTCATGGACTTTACAGTTCACAGGAGGTTTTAAAATACTGTTTTTAAACATGTTCCACCAAAAAAAAGATTTATTGCACAATTTTCAAAGGCAATTATTTTACAATTTCTGATTCTTGGTTTAATTAATATATGGTTGTTTGTCTCTTTTGGTAGTTTCTCTTCTGATACACTGCTGTAGTGTGTTGATCATGTTAAATAAAAAGTACATTAATGTAACTGCTTTGAGGTCAGTTCTTAATGTAAACATGACTATTTTAATAATGTACCAGGTTAGAGGGTTCCTTGTACAATTTACAGCATTAGTTCTCTGATAATCTCTTTCATATCCAAGCAAAATTTGTTTTGTAACTGAAACATCCCTAACCGAATAGATATTGAATCGAAACCCAGTGAACCGGAATATAATCGATTCAGGAAATCAGTGGCGATACCCAGCCCTAGAGACACGTGGTTATTTTGTATAGACAAATTCTTCATCAAATGTACAGAAAATTTACTATATTGTGATATACGTACATCTTTATCGTGATATGAAATTACCCATATCGTGATAGAAGATTTTGTCCATATTGCACAGACCTAGAGGAATACATTAAACACATAAGCAAATGTATGTTTGTGCGTGATACCTGGTCTAAGGCTGCTGAGGGAGGACAGCGTGTTGAAGGATCCAGCAGTGCTGTTGCTCTTGCTCTTGGAAACTTGACCATGTGCCTGGCCAGTCTGAGACTTCTTCTCCTCATCATGGTCGTCGGCACTGTCCACCTCCATCTCTTCCTCCCCCTGCTCACTGCCCGTTCTGCTACTAGCTTCCTCTTTGATGATGACGACCATAGGCTGGGATGGAGCATCTTAAAAAAAAAAAAAGATGCAGACAATGACGAGTCAAATGTACATATTTACATTTATACTTTAGTCATTTATCAATGTCCTTATTGTAGGGATGACTGATCCTGTGACCTTCGTGTTACAAGGCAGTCTCACTCACCACTAGCCCACCCCGACACCCTATTAAGTCTATTATAGAGGTGCACCAGAAGTATGAGTATGATGTATTATCATAGCCATCCCACCTGCGTTGATTTCCTGTTTGATATAGCCCGTCTTCTCCAAGTCCTCCTTGTATTCCTTCTTCAGCTGTTTGACAATCTTCTTGCTGTGATTGGATTTCTTAACTCTGAACACCTCTGATCCATCTGCTAAATTACAGATCAAAGAAGAAAATTATGATCAAGTCAAGTCATGCAAATCTAGATTGGTCGTCGTTAAATAGGAATGATCCCCCATTTAAGAATAAACGTATCTATGGTGCAGGAGAGTCCAATCAATAGCTATGAACATGAACTCTCTTCCACGGACGTTAAATCTATATACATGCCAATATTTTGCTTATTAGTCATGTATCACCATGCCAGTAAACAAAATGGACACATAAACCAATGTCATTGACATAATTGTTGGAGATGATGTTATCTATGGATAGCCGTCGAAAAGCCTTCTATTTGGCTACAGTGTGCCTACATTAATGTTCCTCACGGTAAAGCTATATCAAACTATATAGTTGTTTTTCCTCTTACACTTAGGTAACATGTAGATAGGCGCACGACAACCAGCAGACCGCAGCGGAACAACAACGGGGCTGGTGTAGCAGCTTAAAATGCTGTGCTGCAGCTAGCTACTATAGTTCGGATACGCATGCTGTGTAGTTAGGCGTTATTCAATTAGCTAGCTAACGTTAGCTAGCTAAGCAAGTTACCTTCTTCATCGACGAAACTCAGCAAACTGGCTTTCGGGGCTACTAGCGCCACGGCAGGTTCTTTTATTTTGTTTTCTTTCTTGACAGCTCTCACGATGTTAGCCTGGAGGCCGTTGCCGTGGTGGAAATCCATACCGCTGCGGACTCCGAAAAGGCTGTTGGAGCTTTCCATAAACGGGATCTCCACAACAGGCCCATACTTTGACGGCAGCTGCCGACTGTCCTCTTGCTCGTCTTCGTCGGACTCATTCCTCCGTCGGAGGTTAACTTTTTTCGCCTTTTTAAACATTCTGCTTCTCTGCTAAATGCAACGATGCATTTACCAATGTATGACGTTAAAACGGCCTTTGGAGCCACAGGAGATCGTCCCCGCATTCACCGTCCGCCATTTTCTGTCAGTCGACGCTTCCTCTTCTTCTTTAAAAGTTGCGGCACACGCAGCAACGACGTATTACTGCCCCTACAGATCAAAACGCGTATGGTCACTTCAACTGTATGTTAAAGTGACACTTTACCCTAAATCGATGTTACCTAAATTCTGTGAACATTCCACCCCAGAGTCTGGAAAACGTGTTTTGTGCATTTAGCTGCTTCCGAGATGTTGATATAGAACGTCGTCAGTCAAAACTCCCTCAGTGACGCGGTGAGGAACTTTCAGAGAAGCACCGGTAAGTCTAGTTAAGGTGTTTCTGACCGAGGCTAACGTTAGCCTCTACACAAATGCTATTGCAGATTTAGCTAACATTAGCTTGCTAACTAATGCTATAGATTCATTTACTCATTCTGAGGCCAGTAGCTTTCGATTCTTTATGCATTGTTAGCAAGTTGCCAGCCTAATTACATGCAGGATGTATTAAGTAATCCCATTAGTTCCCAGTAGACTCTCCATGTTCTCTGTACCATATCCTGGAATAACAGATTAGAGCTAACACTGTGTGTGTGTGTCTTTTTCTTCTTCTAATCTAGACCGAACCGCCTGGCAGCTTATCGGTTCGTGTTGGAGTGGGCTTTGCTTTGAGACCGTCCTGTCTGGTATCTGCTGCTAGGCAGAGATACCCATCACAAGATGGCTACGTCTTACTACTCCTATAAGTTACACACACACACCTCTTTATTCTCCCGTAGCTGATGGACATCAAGTCACTTTCTCTGCAGGGAAAAGCTTGTCATTTTGTTGAAATAGTTCCAGTTTATTCACACACTGTGTGCATGACAACATAACTCTACCTGAGCTCAAGTGAGGTGTGCACACATGTTGCTCTGTTTCATGTTTCACTGCAGTAGTCTGAGAAGTTACACATATGGTGTTAATGTTAATGTGTACAAGATGACTTGACCTCTATATGGTAGAAAGAAAAAAATGGCACCTTTATGTTGAATCTTTATTTTAATGCACAATTAATAATAATTTTTAAGACTCAAATACAGCCATTAAAATGCCCCAAATCTGGGCACCCTTTAATTTATTACTACATAGCACTTCCTTTGGTAAATAGAACATCTTCTGTACAATTAACAATGATCTGACAATTAATATGTTTGGAGGTGGTGCAGGGATGAGGAGGCAGCTGCTTGGGTCCCTGTAGATCACATTGTGGTCTTCTTCTCCACCAGTGTCTGACGTCTGCAGTCTTGGCTTCATATACTTGTTTGACCCCCCACTCACCTGACCTTTTGCTGAAGGCCTGGCCATAGCGGTGTCCTTAAAATTAATCTACATTGAACATATTGGCTTATTAGAGTCAAACAAACGGATTATATATATTACACAGGTCTTTCTGTGCTAAAAACAGGAAACTAAAATTGTGTGTTTAGTTATCTTGTGAGCGATACCTGACGTGGTAGCTTGCTTGCGCCCCACATTTGGCTCATATTTTTTTATTTTATGAAACAGCCAATCACAACCCCTGATTTTGTGTGTGGAGATGATGATGGTATAGGGACGATGTCCATGGGGGGTGTAATGGGATAAAGGTAGTTGGTAGCACCATGGAAAAGCTGCAGGCACCATTTGCAAATTCATCCACAAGTCCTTCTCTTGTCTCTTGACTTTGCTACACTAGATACTTTTTACCTTGTTATAACATGACAGTGTAAGTATTCATACCCCTTCACTTTTTCCACACTTTATTGTGTTATAGGCTTACAACTAACGACTATATACATTAAGGACATTGTCTAAAACATGTTTTCACTTTGACATTATGGGGTCTTGTGTTTAGATTGATGGCAAAACTTAAAATCCATTTTATATACAAAATCACACCCAGGTGATGAAGTAAGCGGTGCAGCACGTGACACGTGGGCTGATTGTTCTAGATCTCATGCTACAAACTGACACACACACGAACGGACGGACACACGTCACATATAGAAGGTGTCTAAAGTGAAGGGGTTTGAATACTTTCTTAAGGCACTGCATAACATATACAATCATTATTGACGCTTCAATCATATAGAAGCAATAGATATAAAGCTCACAAGTCTCTTTTGGCTGAGGCCGGCTGGTCCTAGGATGCTCCAACTCGGGCTCCAGTTTCCCTACAGCTCCGGTAGCATCATCCCCATCCGACCCCTGAGCTAAATATATGTATATTAGTTGTATATAATTTACTTTAACAAAATCAATAGCTGGCTAACCTTATCTAAAGTGTGCTTACCTGAGGTGCGGCTCCGTTTGGGACAGCTCTCATCTACGGATCTGTCGGTGGTCCACCAGAACTGGTTTGATTTAGGGTAAAATATTCCTTTAAATCTTGTGATACAAACCTTTTTTGTGTGTGTGTGGCAATACATTACAAATCTTTGTTTCAATTAACTAGTGGTTCTTGTTTCGACCGAGCAAAGATTTCAAGGAAAACAACTGATCATGTGGTGTTTTTCTAATATATTCAGTGCAGACTCACATCTCAGTGCTTTTCATTCATACAAATCAACGACATCACACATTATCGTCTAGATCTTTGGGTCTGAGACAATATAAACTCCTGTCTCATTTCCTCAGGATCCCTTCGCATTCTTTAATATCCACATGTTCCATCACTAGGACACTCTTCACTTATCTCGACTTTCCCTCCACCACATCTTTTGGTGTGAGGATATACAGGATATGTTTCCAAAGTGTCTCGCATTTCATCAGGGCACACATCTAATTGTGAGATTCGGTCTGTAGGGTGTGAACATGATCAAAGCAGGTCAAATATACAAGGAATCATTCTGTGATGCGTGTCAAGATGTGGATCATAATTCCAGTGGCACCTCTGTATGAAATTATACACCTTCTTCCATATAAAGCCAAGAAAATCTCCATTTCAATTTCAGTGCCCTAATAATTACAATTAAGCCTATTTGGAAAAATTTGCTTGACAGGAAGTGACTCATCGACCACAGGGTTAGAATGTTCAACAATGCATATGTTCAAATAATAATGTGCTGTATATGTTTAAGTATGTGATAGACAGACAGAAACAGAGATAGATACAGTAGATATATATATATAGATAGATGGGAATCCACATTGCTCAGCTCTTCTTTAAAATGTTGGTCGATGAGACATAATCTCTCGTCCTGATGTTATTACATCTTTTAAAAATGACCAAGGCTTATCTTAGTAGTTTGCCTCTTTCAACCAAATCCCCTTTCCATATTCCTCACATCGTCTTTATCACCATTTCCCTTCCCTCAAAAATGGTCTCCTTTCATTTGTCCCTCGTTATCTCAATTTCCTTCACTTACCTACTTACCTTCAGCTACGTGATCACAGTTTTCTGGGGAGACGACAAAAGGTCCAAATGCATATTTCTTAAATTGCAACGGAATGTTAGTTTTGATGCTAGCATGCTAAACACATTGTGCGCCATGAAACAGCTAAGTAAAGTATATACGTCTCTCCTGACAGATGTGTATTATGTACTTTGATAATAGCTCAGTTCCTTTAGTTGATGACAGAGATGTGAGTTGCATTTAGTAAGAGTAATTACAGGGCCGTTACTTGACACAGTGTAGTAGTCTACGCAGTGGTGGTGATAACTGCTGAAATTAAAGTGTCACGACAAATTAAGTCTCAGTGATTAATTAACATGAAGAATGACACATGGCCATTAACATTATGGCTGGAGATAAATATATCCCCGTTAATGGCAGAAGTTTAGTTTTAAAATCCCCATACTTTTTTTGTGTGTGTGCATAATAATACACATTGATCCTTGAACAGTAGGGTTTACAGATGGAAAACTTTATTGTCGTACTGTGATGCAAAAGACATATACTTTAACCATTATTTGCAAATGGTATGCGGGGTTGGAGCCTTAGGTTGCAGATCCTTCTGTGGTGACACCAACATGCTGGTATGGTTGAGAAAGGCATCTTCATGTCTCCGCTCCATGCAGCCCCTCATGAGCCAGAACCAACGCTGTCCGGCAAGGAATATAGACCTAAAAATAAAAGAAGGTAAGCTATTATAGGCTAAGGCTACTGACGGAACACTGACTGGGAAGACGGAACATAACAAGTGTCTGTGAGGTTCTTTGAGCCTACTCCAAGTTTGGATGTTACTGTGCACCCTTTACAAAGAGAAGGTCGGGTACAGCTCCAGCCTCACACTGCTTTCCCAATTCTGCCCATTCAGTAATGTCACAGCAGGTGAGCACGGTGGATCAGTGGTTAGCACTGTCACCTCACCAGCAAGAAGGTCGTGGGTTCGAATCTCCGCCCCGGTCCTCTCTGTGCGGAGTTTGCGTGAGTTTCCTCCGGGGTGCTCCGGTTTCCTCCCACAGTCCAAAGACATGCGTTTGTGTGTAGTATGATGTAGTTAGTATATGACGCATGTATGCCATAGTATATGATGTAGGTAGTATATGATGATATATACTGTATATTGTATGTAAGTCGCTTTGGATAATGTCATGCGTTTTGCCCTTAATAGCTGACGGGAAACATCACCGATTGGAGCGCAGCTAGAAGTGCAAAAATGCATGAAGGTTTCAACCCATAGAGAGCAGAGCAGAAGCAACATTCTGCCCTGTGAGATGTAGTGTTGATTTACTCTTTAATACTGTTGCTCTGGTGACCTGATAGTGTAGAAAGTGCTGGATGGTCAGCACCGTTTAGGTGACGTCTTCAGGCGAAACCAAGTAAACGGGGAGACAGAAAGGGCCTGGTCTTGGTCCAGCAGGAGTAACACCACCCACCCCCACCCAACACACACACACATTTGGATAATTAAATTGCCTGGTGGGTCAACAGAGCGAGGAAAAAACGTACACCACAGGGGCATGATGCTGAAATGCAATTAAAAGCCACTAGGGGTCACTATAGGCCCCTGTAAAGGTCTGTTTCTTGTTTGTGGCTAAGGTATGCTCACAGTTCCCTCAATTTATAAATGCTAACGAAATACAATGACATTTCTTGATCTAGTGAATATATCTGAACAAAGCCAACATGAATACTGCTATTCCAAGGGTCATAAGGACCCTCAGAGCATTACTCCTATCACAGAGAGGGAGATTTCTTTATATGGCGATTTGATAAGGAAACCAAATAAACTCAACATTTGTAAGACATTAATCATTTTTATTTGTTTATTCATTTGTGATATACGCATGCGAGTGTGTCTTTCTTTAAATAGATTATCGACTGTATATGAGTGCAGCAGGAGGGATGCCAGTCTAAATTGCCCCCTCAGGATAAACTAACTGTAAAAGCAAAGTTATAGCAGCCAAGGTTTCATTTGCACTGATGAAACAAACACCAGGGTTGAATAACCCCGGCTTATTAAATACACCGTGCGCTTGTCAAGGGGTAATGAAGATGGAGTGAGAATAAAAGAAGAAGAGAAGCACTGTAATGGAAGGGCAAGAGGATCTACACCTCCCACCTCTCGCTGAAGGGTTTCATTCCCGCAATGTTATGTGTATATTATTCTAGGGAAAGAAAAATAACACCTTCAATTAATCAGTCAATATTTTAAAAAAACGCAATTCCTTCCCCAAAACTACAGATAAATCATAAACTCAAAATAGTAACTACTTTCATGACTGCTATCAGTTTGTGACAGTGGGGATCAATTATCTAAAATGTCAGATATCTAATTTTGAACGAACTCTGCACTCAGTTAATTGTGTCTTTTGAACACAGGCGATTAGCGTTGTGATAGAATCGCACATGTATAAGGCTTGAAATAAGGAGCACTGTGGACAACTAATTATTTCTACTTCTAACAGTGGATCGGGATTCAGTGCAGTACAACGCCTACTTGGACTTTCCGTGTGCATTGTACAAGCTAGACGACAGCACAGGCAGAGGAGGAATAAAAAGCAGCATTATGCTCAGGGATTCTGACCATCCATCACAAAGGAGGAACAAAGTAACTAGCCTGCATTCCAGGGACACAAGCTATCTGAACACACTCGGGCACACAACCACTGACAGAAACACACAAACACACATATTCATGCATACGCGAAGACATATACACAAGTTGTACGTCTGATTCCACAGAGGAAGGAACGAGAAGTGCCGTTCCCTTGCTACATTTCCTACTGATTAACGGGTTGCCTTTGTGTGTGCGATAGTGTCCATTGGGTGTGAATGTCCTGTGTATTGCTCGTGTCACATGGCAGTGCTTACCCAGCAACGATGGGGCCTGGTTAGTGTGTGTGTGTCTTTAGGTGTTGTTAACTCCCATTGTCTCTTGTTGGTGAATACTAAAGTGGTACTGACCTCCAACTGCATGCATTAGAATAACATTTGCCATCACCTGTTCCACACCGCCATTCAACTCCTTCCCTCCGGCTTATGCCCCCTTCCAGTTTACACTCTCCCGCTCTTCTAAGTAAGGCAGTTGTCGTTTTGTGCAGAGTGCCGATAGAAAAGTGGCAGACGGTTTAAAAGCAACATCACCTTTCCTCTCCTCCTCCTCCTCTTATTGATCACCCACGGTAACGACAAAGTGTAATCACTGGGAGACTTCACCATAGTTAGACATCCAGCCCAGGCGAGGAGACTCTTACCAGGACTCTTGCAAGAGAAACATGCTTTCAGAGTTTTTCCAATCAGAGCTCCCCCCCCCCCCCCCCCC
>OMOT01083212.1:2234-13287 GCA_900312575.1 Acanthochaenus luetkenii
CATTACTCTTACATTTGTGTGCGTGTGTGTGTGTGTGTGTGTGTGTGTGTGTGTGTGTGTGTGTGTGTGTGTGTGTGTGTGTGTGTGTGTGTGTGTGTGTGTGTGTGTGTGTGTGTGTGTGTGTGAGGACCTGTATGTGTTTGACATGTCGTAGTTAAGGTTAGACCGATATATCTACAATATTTGCCGATGTTGGACTTCAGGTAGCAACCAGACAGCGTGGTCCACCTCCAATATGATGGAGGTTCCTCCCTGACCACAGCTACAACACTGAATCCCTGTCATTTATTTGCAGGACATTTTCAAATGTAAAGATATTGAATATCAGCACAAGGTATCGGCTATCAGCAGCTTCAATACCAAAGCATCAGTATTTATATCTGTATCAATATCAGCCTTCAAATACTGAGGTTGGGCAACAAGTCTACATTTGTGAACAGAACATGAAAAACTCTCTCCCGAAGATAGACCTATGAAAGAAAATATTATTTTGATGATGTTACACTGAACCCTTGTATTAGCTGTATGTGCTCATGTTTGTATTTTTGGACCCCTTTAGGTGTCTTTATGACCTCAGTCCAATCATTGTGGCCACAAAACACCCATCCACACCCCTCTGACTTGCTGAATTCTCAATAATTAAAATGTGCTCTAGAAATAATCATGCAGCTCTGCCAAGATGCTGTGGAATTCATGAGTGACACTGTGTTTTCCTCGAGTAAAGGAGTCATGCCCTTTGTGAGTTGAACATTGGTCTCCTTGAACTGAATATTCGTAATCAACTATTGGAGCAGTGCTGAAGACAGGCTTGTTTAGTTTTCTTTTCAGGTGCTCAGGAGAGAACAGAAAGAAAAGTATAACAGAATACTTTTGTTGCGCTGCTGTCGCTCATTACTATTGGTTACTTTAGATTCATATTTAGCTGTCCTCAAAGTGGACAGAAATAGCAACACTCGCTTGTATTCTTCTAGGATGAATTGGGAGGTGTTTGCTTGGGGACGAGTGAGCTAGAGAAAGAGTAGATGGCATGAGAGAGAGAAGTGCACACATCTCATTGTCATCATGCAAAAGGCCTTTTACACTATGCAGAGATTGAGTGTTTCCACGGTCTCTCAACACAAATAAAGCACTCTGGTGGATAGTAAAATACTCCTACCATGAGGGGAAGGTATCACATACACACGCACATTCCCCAACATACATTGATGATGCATACATATTTTTCGCTGTGGTTCCAACTTCTCTGCTCTGTTTTGAGAGGGATGGTGATGGAGTGAGTGGGTGAAGATGAACAGGTGGCTGGAGAGGTAAAGTAGAGTGACAGGTAGACAGGCCGATGAAGAGAGGGAGGCCGAGAGAAAGATGGCAAGAGAGTTAATGGTCAGAAAAAAATAGGGTCCACAAACCTCTGCATGGGAAACAGACGGAGAACCAGCCCACTCCCTCTGGCAAGGGCGGCAGCGGGGCACTGGGGCTTGATGGCGGCCGGCCCAGCCCCGACACCCAGAAGAGGTGCCGAGCAGGTTTAAACTAATCATCCTCCAGGTCCGACGACCTCGGCGGAGAACCTCTTGGGCAGGAGGCTTTTTTTTTTTTTTAAGGCTGACTGCCAACCTACTCTATGTAGGACCTAAAAGTGGTCAATAGTCCATATACAGAAATATAAATGGTTGTGCAAACAAAAGTGTCAGGAACTCCAGTGGCAATTTATAAATGCATTGCAAACCTATGGTATGCCCCCTTAAAACTGGAAACATTCTGTAACACAATAGCAATAATTTTACCTATTTCCTAAGTTAGATCAAGTAACATTGGGGAGAGGAACACACACAACAGGAGAGAGCAGAAAGCGAGGGGTGGGGGTGTGTGAGCCTTCAAACTCACAGGAGGACCTACAGGCAGAGAAAGAGAGAAGCAGATAGCTTTGGAGAAAACATGAGAGAAAGAGTAGCAGCAATATAAATTATTAGATGCATTAGATACATCATCAGAGAACACAATGTAATTTTCATAGTTTTGATGATGATACACAATTATACATTTCTGTTGAGCCAAATTACATAAATGCTCTATGCTCCCTGACCACCTGTCTGTCTGCAGTTAATCAATGGATGAGCAATCTTTCTTTCTTTTTTTTATAAATGAAGATAAAACAAATATTCTTAGTTGGTCCATAAGCCAAAAGGGATGCACTTTCTTAGGTTGTTAGGAAATTTGGTTCATCAGAATAAATCAGAAGTAACAAGTTTAGGTGTAATTTTACACTCTGATTTAAGTTGTTATGTGAGCAAGACTGCATTTTTCCACCTAAGAAATATTGTCACAGTACGGACGTTTTTAACTCAACAGGTTGCTGAGAAGCTAATTAGTGCTTTTATTTCAAGTAGACTATTGCAATGCTCTTTTCACTGGTCTTCCAAAAAAGTCAATTGAGAAACTACAACAAAATCAGAACACTGCTGCGAGACTTTTAATGAAAACAAGGAAGAGAGAGCATATTACTCCTGTTTTAGCTACAATGCACTGGTTTCCTGTATCTTTTAGAATTTATTTTAAAGTCCTTAAAGTCCTTCTGCTTGTATACAAAGCTCTTAATGGTTTAGCACTCATATCACTGATTCCCTGTTGTTTTATGTCCCTTAGGCAAAACCAGCTACCCCTGTAGCTGGAATTGTAAACATTCCATAGGTGCCCCTAAATAAATTTGGGGAAGTTGCTTTTATCCATTACGCACCTAAACTATGGAGCTCGCTAACAAAAAGTATTAGAGAGGTGGGCACAGTGGACATTTTTAAATGAAAACATGAACTGAAAACATATGTTATAATCTAGCTTATAATTAGTAACACTCTTTTTATTATTTTAAATTGTTTAAATGTTATTAAAAAGTTCAAGTTCATATATTTATATAGCCCTTTATCACAAGTATGTCTCAAAGGACTACAGAAAATGAGTCAAACTAGATCTAACTGAACAACAATCATTTGACAGTGACATAGATAGAGCAGATAGGGCGATAGAGGCAGAGAGATGGGGGCACGGTCGGCGACTATGTCCACAGAACCAGGGGCTGCGATCATGTAGTAACAGCCAGGTAGATACAGCATCAGGGATGGGACAATGGCCAGCAATAATGACCGTAGGGGAAAGGGCAACACCCATGTCCACTAGGTAGGAACACTGCGCCAGTGTCTGAGAAAAGAGAAAACACAGACAGACTCCAGCGAGCATTGACGACCATAAGAGCCAAGGCAGGAGCTGATGACTGTAGGGGCTAGGCCAGGAGCTCGTGAACATAGGAGCCGGGGTAGGAACACTGTGATGGTATCTGAGAAGGAGAATGACAGGCAGCCACGCACACTCACAGCCAGGCTAAGCAAGACCTGTACACTCAGATAGACATGGTCAGCCACCCACACACTCATACAAACGGCAGAAAAAGACTGATTAGACATTTAGCAAACAGGAGGCAGCCCTGCACTGGGTTCCCAACGGCAGATTTCTATGTTAATACTATCTAAGCTGAAGTAGGAGGGAGACTGTGTCGGCCTCAAACCAGACCGTGCTAAGGTTGGTCATATGACAGTGAGAATAAATACAAGTCTTTATTTGAATATTTCCACAGAGTTAGCTTCCCTAATTGTAAGAGGAAGTTGGTTCCAGAGAAAGGGAGCTCGATAGGAGAATGCATGTTGAATAATTTTGATAATGCAGTTAGGTAGGCCAGAATATAAGATGTTGCAATAATTAAGTCTTGATGAAACAAAAGCGTGTATTAGGGTTTCTGCATCAGCCATATTTAATAAAGGATGACTTTTTGCAATATTGCAGAGGTGGAAAAATGCTATCTTTGTGATATCCCTGATGTGGGAGTCAAATGAGAGAGCTGGGTCGAAGGTAACACCTACATTTTTAACTGTGGGACTCTGCGTAATTAAGCAGTCCCCAAAATGTATAGTGACGTCAGCAAGACGAGACCGTTGTGTTTTGGGGCCAAACACTAACATCTCAGTTTAGTTGGCATTTAGTTGCAGAAAATTAGCTGACATCCATTTTTTGACAGCAGGTAGGCACACTTCGAAATTTGAGAGTTGTGAAAGGTCATTTGGCTTAATAGGTAGGTACATTTGGGTATCGTCTGCATAACAATGACAGTCTGTCTTTAATTTATTTTAATAGTTTTTTTCCTCTACTTTCTCTACTTGAATGATATGATTTTATAAATGTTTATTTGAATCTTTGTGCTGAAATGTCAAAGCACATTGAGCTACACTGTCTATATGAAGACGTGCTATACAAATAACATTGTATTATTATTATTAGTAGTAGTAGTATATTGTTATTATTATTATTATTTACTGCAAACTCTCTCCACTCACCATCCTTGCCCTTGTAACTCCAGAAACGGATTCATCGTGGTCAGCCATGCAGAAATCTGGAAGAAAATCTGCACATCATAAGTCATTATGCCACTCAATTATGTATGAGCCAATGACTTATTCATTCCTGATTCATATTTGGACTATAACCATTACCCTGGTGCCACTGAGGCCTGTCATAGCATTAATGATTCATACAAAACAATCCGTATTATTCATTCATCAGTGCTTTTCCAGTCATTTATCATAGCCATAGGCTCAACAGTCACTTAAACTTGTCAGAGTTCAAACGGCTTTGGTGTTTCAGATGTATCTGTGTTTGTGCAACGTGAATTGTTGTAATTTAACGTGATGTAGATTTCTAAATGGAGTGTTTCAAATAGCACACATTGGCAAGATCAAGAGACTTTGGCCAATATAGAGAAGTCAGCCGACAAAGGGAAAATAAAGTTTGGCTATCTCCCATTTCCCAAAGACATGCGTTTGTGTGTAGTATGTATATGATGTATGTATGATGTAGTTAGTATATGATGTAGTATATGTAGTATGTATATGATGATGTAGTATGTATATGATGATATGTCACTTTGGATGAATGCCATAATGTAATGTAATGTTTAAGGTTTCCATGACTTATTTGAGTGCCAGTGTAAATTAGACTAAAAAGGAGGACAAACTGCCATAGTTTATGGAAGGTCCTATTGAGAAGTTGAAAAAAAGGATATACAGAAACGCCTCACCAGCTCCTTATGAGGACATGAAAACATAGTAACGTGTGCAAAACAGAAGGTTTTATTTGTCACATGTAGCGTCATACCAGTAAGATGAGCAGTGGAATATTTCTCCACTGGCTCTTACAATGTCACACTAAGCAAGGTAGAAAAATAAAACCAACAATAAGAAAATAACAACAGAGAACAAATATGGACTATGAAATTATAACCAACAATAAGAAAATAACAAGAGAGAACAAGATGGTATCTGGACTAGGGGGACCAAACGCCCTCTTTTACCTGGACATGTCCTCTTTTACCCGGACATATCCTCTTTCTGGGTCCTAAAACATCTGTCCGTTTGTCTTTTTTTAATGAATTCCTTCAAATGTCCGGGTTTTTGGGTTGCTTGTACCACCGACCATTTCCCTGAAAATTATCATTTTTTATATTGTTTTTTGTTCCATAAGTGTAAAGTTACTCATCAACTAATTAAAATGTTGTATAAGGCGCACTGGCGTTACACAGTTACCAGTTTGTATTAAACTATTCTGTGATTCCATTGATAGTTGCTCATTAATATCTAGTTGGCTCCTTTTCTCTTTATTAGATATTTTTAGTATAGCACTCTTGCAAAGACTTTCATGCTCATTTGATGAGCAATCGGAAACTGTTGGGAAAGATCAGCTTTTCAGACAAACATGGACAGGCAGACAAGACTGAAGAAAACTAAACATTAAAGAATAATTATATTTTCTTTTTAAATACATGAGTAGGCTTTACTTGTGGATCTTGATAGGTCCTATCTATGTTCTGTAGGCCCATATGATATATTTTAGTTATGGATGTTCACATGTTTATTTACAGAATGTAGATGTGTCCATTCTATTCCACTATGGCTCTATATCCACGCGACTGAGTTTAGTGCTGATTTATGTATTCACTGCCATTTGCAGTGTTCGTGTGGTGCTTTTATTTATTTTGTCACGATGCCTCGTTGAATCATGACTATAAATGTTCAACTTAATTGTTAATAATACAAATATTCTCATATTTATTATTATAAGTATTTAAATCCGAGGATCTCTGTAGAATTGATGTGAACACATGATTTCTCACTAATTCAGCCCTTAAGAACACGGCACAGTCTGGCTGACTTACGACTGCTCTTTCGTGTTCTTAAATCCTGTTCTTAGCTAAGAACGAATCACAGATAAGAAACCGTTCATGAATGCCAGAATTGTCCCGGAAACTTCTTAAGTGGACTTAAGAAGAAATGTATTCTTAACTGTGTTCGAGAATGACGTCCATTGTCCATTGTTGTTCTGTTCTTGCACCTTTAGGTGTGTTTCCTCATGAATGAACTAGCGTGGTTTTTCTCGGCGTCCCAGGGCTTTTGCATTATCCATGGACACAATAAGTCTTGTTTGCCCTGGTGGTGGGCCATAAATGGAGAGAGAGACAGGGATGCTTGCTCACCTTGGGGTAAAGACGTCGGAGACAAGATATAGTTTGACTTTGCCAGCCCCTAAGGTAGATTTTTATTTTTTTAAGGGAAAAATTTACTTTCAATTAAGGAAGTGCCATAGCTGTTGGGTGCACTCAATATTGTTGGGTATGTTGTTTTTAGGCCAATTTACTATAACGTGCACACAATATCAAATTCCAACCCTTTTCTTTTATTGGTGGGCACAAGATACAGTTTGATCCCTACTTTAACATCTCTCTTTTTAGATATGTTACTACAGAGATAGTAACCCCCCTGCCTAGCTTGTGATTGGAGTGGTACACTACCTTATTTTTGATTGGCCAAGACAAAGTCACAACCTGTCTGATCAATAACTGTTTTTTTAGGGCCAATACTGATACCAATATTTTTGGACTGAAACTGCCGTTGGCTGATATTTTGTGCCAGTATTCAATATCTTTATATTTGACAACTTTGGACCAATTGTCCAACCTGATAGAGGTTCGGGTGAGACCTATATGGGCTTTTGAAGGTTGATACTAATATACCAGTACAGATATTTTGGTATTGAAGCTGCTGACAGCTGATATTTTGTGCTGATATCCAATATCTTCAATTTTGACTATTTTCATGTCATAAAATTACATTTTTACTCTTGTCGGGGTGGAAAAGCCTCCAAAACAGCATTTAGACCAGACTAATTAAATTCTTTTAAGGGTTAGCAGCTCTTTAAGACAAGTAAGAGCAAGTAATCCCAGGTTAAGTCTGAATGTATCATGTTGAGATATGCATCATTGATTTTTCGTTGTACTGTTAAAGGCTCCTGAAAGACACACTACAGCACACACTGTTCTCCATCATTGCATGTGAAACTAGTACATTTTATGTGGGATGAAGTCTTCTTTGAGGATGAGATGCCTGAGGTGTCTATGTTCAGAAGATTAAACGGCAGCCATTTTGTTTCTACGTTTTCTTCTCCCCCTGCTGGAAGCTTTATTGAGTGAGTGCACATGACTACTGCTCTCGCCCAGAGCCTGATAGTGTTTTTGCAGCTGATGGATTCAGCCGTGGTGTGGCTAAGCTCACTGTGTCTAGCATCTCTACTTAAGAGACAGCAAGTTAATTGAAGATGATCTCACAGATAAGTAGTCCAGACTGGACTCTTTTTTCCTTACTCTCCCTTAGCTCTTGCGCTCTTCCCTATCTCTTCCTCATCTTATTTCTTCTTTCTGCAGCTCTGTATTTTTTCTCCTCTGTTTCCTCGCTCTCTCTGTCACCAAGGCCCCAAAGTACAGTACAACTCATCCTGTCTATTTCCTATTCCTTTTTTCCTCTCACTCGATAGCCATCTTTGCTTCTCTTTGCCTGATCACAAGCATAACTACTGTATCAAAGGCCGGCCATTTGACAGGAAATGGCAATTTCACTGGCAAGATTAGGCCTTTGATGTTATAGCTATGAGCAGTCTCCTTTTACTTCTGTCGTAGACGGCATTCCTCACTGTCATATTATCTAATATTTCTGATGGTCCTTATTTTCTGGACAGCGTGGCTCTTTTGTTTCGTTTGTTTATCCGTTTCTGGGGAGGTCCTAAATTATAAAACGGTGCCCTGCACAAACAATTATTGTTCATTTGATGTACGTAAATAACCGTAGTATGTCTGAAAATTATATAATACTGTGTTCTTGCTTATGTTTTACCAGATGGCTAAAAAACACATTGTAAAGGTAATAATCATACCAAGGTGATCTTTTTTAACTGAATTTGAGTCAATGTCATGCTCACTCGTCAATAAGGTCACTCTAAAATGCACTCCACCCAACACCTCTCCTCTCTTTTCTTTTTCACCACAGCGAGGGAAGAGAACGTGGCCACTTTCCGTGGCTCCGAATACTTCTGCTACGACCTTTCCCAGAACCCCATCCAGAGCAGCAGCGACGAGATCACGCTCTCCTTCAAGACGTGGCAGCGCAACGGCCTCATCCTCCATACCGGCAAGTCTGCCGACTACGTCAACCTGGCGCTGAAGGATGGCGCTGTGTCTCTCGTTATCAACCTGGGCTCCGGAGCCTTCGAGGCCATCGTGGAACCGGTCAACGGGAAGTTCAATGACAACGCATGGCATGACGTCAAAGTCACCCGCAATCTCCGGCAGGTAAGGCACCCAGTTGAAGGGTGGAAGGTGAAGAGAGCGCTGTGGTTTGACGTAAATCTGTTGATCTTTATGGATGATTTTGTGATTAATATTAATTGACTGTGTCATAAAATGTATGTTGTCAGCTGTATGAGAATAATATATCTTTCTTTTTTTTCTTCTTTTGTTAAAGCTGCACTAGGCAAGATTGTAATGGAAAAATTCAGCTGTTTTAACAGCCTAAATTACAAATTGGAGCTGCAACAGAGAAGAGCAACCCATCCCCACTAATTCAAACCTCGTAGATTCACCCTGTTTGCTCCAAAGGTTTTCAACGGTTAGCTCTCCCTACCATTTGGAGCTGCCAATGAGCCGCCCAGTTGCTTAGTGCAGCTTTAAGCTTCAGAAAGCTTTTCTTTATCTTACACCCTTTTCTTTAAACAAGTTTTTGTTGCCTTTTGGAGATATTTTCTTGATTGGAGGAGCACCAATTTCCAGGTCTGATTTTCTCACTGTCTGTCATCTCAGCTCCTACTCCATCTGTGAAGAAGTCATCGCTTATTTACTGGTTTTAGAGGGCCATTTCCTTCCTCTCTTCATCTTCTCTCTTCCTCCCTCTCTCTCTCTCAGTGGGGAGCCATTTTATGGTATGATCTGGGTAAGAGGCTCCAGCCAACCAGGACCTCTGCTGTTAACCCAAGATTTATCTCTTTTCAGCTGTACAATTTCCCACCATTTGAAATGTGCTAATAGGCATACTTCCTTTTTCCACCACCACCTCTTCAGTGGAAGTGCGTGGATTACTCGTTTTGTATTTGAGTGAATAGTCAGGCTATTTAGGATCTTACTACCAATGTTCGTGGAAAAGCTAGCTAAGATTGCTCTTATTTGCTGGGTGAAATATTATGATTCAAGGTGGGGAATTTTTAATGTATCCTCTGAAAAGTGTGAAGTTGAATCGTAGATAGCTTTGTCTTTTTACCAAAAGGGGTTGTAGCAAATTTGGTTGTTCCTCTAGATCTTCCATGGCTTTATGAAATTTTAGTTATTTAACTAATGCCGTGTTTGTAAAAACGGACCTCATACAGTATTTTTCTGTCTCAAGTTTACTTAAGGCTTATTAAAGGAATACATCAGTACCCCCTTCCTTTTCTTTCACCATCTTTATTTCAATTTTGCCTCTATTTACCTACTTATCCTCTTTTTCTTTGTACATTTTTTTTTAAAGGCTACTAACAAATGTACTAATTCCCTTACTTCCCATCATTTGTTTTAATTTCATTCAATTAATTTCAACCCCACTGTTAACTCTTTTTAATTTGTTTCTTCCCTGCCCCACTTTTCCATAAAGCTATCAGGCATGGGATATGCTATGGTAAACAAACTCCATTGTCTGGTAGATATAATTTTTATTGTTATTTTTTGGGTTTGCCGTGTACTCCCTCCCCCTATTCCTTTTTCTGACTTATATCAAGATGCCATTCTCAAGAAATTAAGAAACAGGGTTTGTATTTCCTGGCTTTCACGTTGGCTTACTTCCTCTTCTCCCTCTTTCTTTCACCTGGGTCATCCACTCACAATGCCTCCTTTTCTACTTTCCTTTTTAATCTCTTGCTCTTTTTGAGTTGTCCAGAATGTTTTATTCTCTAGGGTTTTACTAAAGCCTTTGCATTCCAGATTTTTTGGTCGGATGACTGAGCTTCTCACCTTGTCCCTAAGGGAGATGCCAGCCACCCTCCTGAGAAAACCCATCTCGGCCGCTTGCATCCACGATCTCGTTCTTTTGGTCATGACCCACCCTTCATGGCCATAGGTGAGAGTAGGAACAAAGATTGACTGATAGATCGCGGGCTTTGCCTTCTGGCTCAGCTCTCTTTTCGTCACAACGGTGCGGTAAAGAGAGCGCAATACCGCTCCTTCTGCTCCGATTCTCCGGCCCATCTCACGCTCCATTGTCCCCTCACTCGCGAACAAGACCCAGAGATACTTGAACTCCTTCACTTGGGGTAAGGACTCATTCCCTACTCGGAGTAGGCAATCCACCGGTTTCCTGCTGAGAACCATGGCCTCAGATTTAGAGGTGCTGTCCCTCATCGCAGCCGCTTCACACTCGGCTGCGAACCGATCCAGTGAGTGCTGAAGGTCACAGATCGATGATGACATCAGGACCACATCATCTGCAAAAAGCAGCAATGTAATCCGCAGCCCATTGAACTGCGACCCCTCCGCTCCATGACTACATTACATTACATTACATCATTTAGCAGACGCTTTTGTCCAAAGCGACTTACAATAGTAAATTTTTTCATCCACATCAGTCAGACCAACTATACAACGCAGTCTTTCTTCAGCTAAACA
>OMOT01083218.1:6340-21577 GCA_900312575.1 Acanthochaenus luetkenii
GGTGGAGGGGAGGGGGTTGGGGGTTGGTGGTGGCTGGATGTATAGTTGCTGCAAATGTCGCACAGGTGAAGTTCTGTAGTAAAACCTTCGCCAGGTTCCCTGTGAGCAGATCAATCATGGAAGCAGTGGGCGACGCTCGGCTGCATGGTGATAGTGTGGTGCATTTGTCCAGTGGAGTGTTAATGATGGTCTTAATATTTGACACAAACCCTTAGTAGCAGAATGGAATAGAATTCCACTGTCATCTCACAAATGTCTCTCTGCAGATGATGCGGACTTTGTGTGTGACAACGCTGTGTCACCTGTACAAAGGCAAATCAACCTCTGTCACCACCCCGTTGTCACCTCCCCAAAATGTGTCAGTGCCACTCAGTCACTCACACACACACACACACACACACACAGGCAATAACGAACGCGCACACATGCACCACTCGTGCGCACACATGCCGTCGCACACATCGTCCCAAACGAAACACCTGGACATGTTTGAGTGGCGGCGGCATGCACAGAACCGACATAGCAGACACAGTTGAGTGACAGAGATGTCGCTTTCCACAACAACGCAATTAAAAGCTACAATAATTGCCTACAAGAGGGAGTGGGGCTATTATGCTGTCAGAGGGTGGAAGGATTTAAGAAGACAGCATTATAAAGGCTTCTGCTTGACAATGTAAAATCTAATCCTTCATCTCCAGTCACTAGAACTCCCTCGGCTTCCTCTCCCTCCCCTTGAGCATATTGGAAAATGGATTCATTGTGTTGTGCACTCTGGCACCCCCGTTTTCATTATCATCTTTAACAACTGTCTGTGACATGTTTACAAGGCCTCTCATTTGGATGCATGGCATCAGTTTTCTTCTTCTCCTGTGCGACGCTCCTGGAGCTGCCCGGTGCAGACGAACTCCACCCCCTACTGGATAACGTTGGTAATTCAACGGGGAGATTAACAACGTTGTTTCAATGGCAGGGAATACCTCGGCCGTGCACCACCGATTACCTCGACTCATGTCCACATGAGCGATACGGTTTCCTGAGCTTTGAGCTAAATGTTTCCTTTTTTTGCTTTCTGCAGCAATATTTTAAATATTTGCTGAGTAACAGTAATCCCCAATAGCACCTTTAATTGCAAGTGGTATATGCAATTAGGTTTGAAGGCTTAAGTGTGCGGTGAATTTACCCATGCATGTGTTGGCAATCTTGCCACTCATTGTGCAGCGTGATCATCCATATACAAACGTTCTCTCGTGATCCCAGAGCATTGAGAGAATTACAGCAAGCATCTCTCACACTGATCGACTTATAATATATATAGTCACTCAGCTGAATTGAGGGCAAGTGAAGAGAAAGGAGTTGAAGATGTTTTCCTTTCTCTCCACGTCCCCATTCAGAGTGTGAGCTCCAGTGTACTGCTGCACGGATGCTTTTGAATCCTTTTCAAATACCTTTTCTTCACACACACACACACACACACACGCACACACACATACGCCTTGCGCGGTGATCGGGTAGAGCTTTCTGGTAAATATTTGATAGTGTGGCCTTATGTCTTTGAGACATGGAGAAAGTCCATGAAGTGTTGTTTTTATGTCAGCTCCACGACTGCTCTTCCTCCTCCTCCTCGCTCCTGGTGTAAACAGCAAAGGACAGGATGTGATGGGTAGAGGAGATTTGTTTGAAATTCGCCCCAGTTCAGAGGGAAAAAAGCATCAAGCATGTGTGTGTAAGTGTGTCAAGAGATAACGGGAGGGGGCCGCTGCCTCCTGCCTTCCTCCCACAGGGCACACCACTGATTCAGGGCTTTCATACACGTTAAACAATGAGCCAACTTCTGTGAGCGGAGAGCAGAGAAGCCAGATGACGCGGAGACGACTAAAAATAAATAATGTTTGTTGGTTTGGATGTGGAAGTAAACATATATGAGAACGCTGTTGGCTTAGTTTGCATCCTGATTTACTGATTTATTTAATTTATGTATTTTTTATTTTGTTTTGCCTGATCTTTCAAGTGGCAGTATGAGACGGCTAAACATGAGTTTGACCTGTATTTTGATGCTGTACCAGGTTTCTTTATATGTGTAATATTTAAAAGCACTAGACTAATACACAGCTGTATTATCATTTGTTGTAATGGATAAACACGTTTTCCAAAATACATTTTCCATATACGCATATGGACATGTGCAAATATACCCCAAATGTAACTGATTGAACGTTTGTCTTTGGAGCATATTCTTAGGAATCTTTATGAGGTTGTCTCAACTTGATGACTTAACACTACTTAACTTAATTTTATACAGCGACGTTATCAGACCTGTTCTGTGTGTTAATGGTACACTCCTGGCACTGTTAAGTAGTCACATCGCCCAAAGACGTCAAAGTAATGGCAAGAGAGAGAGAGAGAGTGTGAATGTGTGTGTGTGTGTGTGTGTGTGTGTGTGACATCACCGGTTTTATTAGTGTTGCGGGGACAGGGGAACCAGTTGGTGCCATCAGTGAGGGGTCACCAGGGAACCCAGTTAATGGAAATCGTTATGTAAATCCAATCTAATTAAAATGAGGACCGCACTAGTCAAGTCTAAGGTATGGATAGGGGGGAGGGGGGAGGTTGTTAAATAATATTATTACTGCGCCTCATTTGCATAACCTAATCCGCCGTCATGCAGCATTTCCCTTCACACTCATCTGCTTGCATCTCTGAATAAATTCAAACAAATAACCAAGGCTGCTGTCGGGCTCAGTTATGGCGGTGCATGATTAGGCACAAGCCCACGAGTTTGACCTTGTGATTCAGCAAAGACCCCCAAAAAATAACAACAATCTCACGCTACTTCTGCTGCTGCTGCGAGTTTATCCTTTCTGAAACCAAAGTAAATTCAATATGTTTCCCCCTCCATGATCCACAGGCCGGCGAACAGGATCAGGAAAGCAGGATTTCAACCGCGGTTAATCCCGCTGCGGACGTTTAAGTAGCCGAGTATGGCGGGATAATGGCCTTTTCTCCATCCACGTGAACCAGGCCTCAGTCACTGCCGCCGTACGTCAAGTCTCCCCTTTGCCTCAAAGTCAGGATTTGGCCTGATAGCCGTCGTGCATGAGAGCGTAGTTGCAGGCCCGTAGTTTTAACGCCATACCTGCTGATGTTCTGTCATCTGATTAGGAAGGCTTAACTCCTTTACTCCGAGTCTGTGTGTGAGTGTAGTGTGAGAGTGGAATGCGTGGGAGTGTAATGTGTGTGTGTGTGTGTGTGTGATGTGAGAGGGAGAGATTTCTAATCTAATTTAATTTATTTCAGTCATGCATTCATGCATCTCCAGCCCACATGGGCTTACCAGACACATCCACACATCATTTCGCAGTCTGTGTGTAACAAATGTATTTCTACAAAAATAAATAACGGTACACGGTACGGCGTTCTGTATTCTAAATTACACCAGGTATTTATTTTCCTTGCTGTATTCTGATGACAGAAACCCTGTGAGAAATTATGGGATTACTTCTTACTGTTCAAGTGAAAGCAAGAAGAAGAAGAAGAAGAAGAAGAAGAAGAAGAAGCGAGGCCATTTAAACAGTGGACTGTGTTCTACTTCTGTACAATGCATAGAAGAACATGTGTATGTATGCAAACCTGAAATAAATGTTCTGAACTTTATATTTTGTTTATTTTTTCTTATCTGTATACCTCAAATATGGTAAAGTGATCACCATACATTACTGACTTTGGTCTGATTATAATGTTGATGTGGTAACTAGTAATTGTAATGGAATACATGTTTAACTAATCTACCCAACCCTGCTACGGTATCACACAAAGTACATTACTGTCTCACTCAGGCCTTACAGATTAAGATTGCCACTTAGAATTCCCCTTTTCTTTCATAACCATCTGACGCCCCCCCAAAAATGAACAGAAATATACATAATTGTGCTTATAAAGGACAATAGAACAGACATTTCATTTCATTTTCAATTTCTCCCAATTCACATAGCAGGCAAATGTGGTCCTCTGCTGGTATACGGACCGAACCTTGCTGTTTTTGTCGCTAATGGCGAAAATGTACCTTACCTTAATTGTGCAGAGTTTTGTGTGACATATGGGCCTGTTCCTTGTTCAGGTTTATAGTAAACATCAACATTGTGCTTTATAAATAAGGAATAATTTGTTTTTGATATCCTGCATATCACACCCTAATCTATTTTGGTAAATGAATTCTGAAATCAGTCATAGAAAATAAGGACGAAACTTCAGGAGCTCACGGATAGTTATTAGAGATTTCCCAAATGAATATTATTTTAGCGAGTCTATGACACACACACTGTACACCATCTTCAGAAGACAGGTGTTCATCCAAAATCCAGCCAATGTGCATCTATTGCTAAGTATATGACAACACTGCTCTTCCAAAATGAAAAGTAAATAGACTCCAAGACATTGTCTTTCCTAAAATGAATAATTTGGGGTTTTATCCTGTTTTACCAAAAGCTTCCCTTTCCAACACCACCTCAGCCACAATATCCAACATATCCTGAAGATCTTCCTCGGACTCGGCCAATAAAATTACATCATCAGTGTATAATAGGATACCAACTATCACATCAGCGACTTTAATCCCCAAATTAGAAGTTTTAATTTTAAGAGCCTAGTGATTATCTTTAAGTGAGATCAGTGTGTGTGTGTGTGTGTGTGTGTTTATGTAGGTGTGTGTGTGTGTGTGTTGGAACTGTCTATATGGGCCTATTCAGCTCACGCAGAACTGCACTGTGGGACAGTATCGGGTTACCGTGCATCACTGCGCGCAGACAGCTGCGGAAAAGCCCATAGCTCAGGGTGCCATGATACCCACCTGTGATTAGCCTCGCGTTACCAAACCCAACGTGTCCTCGTCTGGAGTGAGAGCGAGCGGCGCGGCGAAGCCCCATTAGAGACGACCGAACTGCCCATAAATCAATCATCCAGATTCATAAGGCCCTTCTCTCCTTTGTGCTGATACCGCAGCTAAACACTTGACAGAATTAGTTATGGGATGAATGAAGTGTTATTCAACTAGCAACGATTATTTGTTGAGAGTTCCGTTTTGATGTTTCAAGTGGTTTTGTGATTATTAATGATCATTTGGTTGATATTGTTTCCGGAGATAATTGTCGAATTTGACGGTTGCAATGAGATGTATGAGTGATGAATCAAAATAGGTGAAGTATTTCTAGTGTGTGTGTAGGGGGCTGTGTGTGTGTGTGTGTGTGTGTGGCTGACGTTAGCACCTCTCTCATTCTTTTGGAGGTCACAGCTCACATCTTCCTTCATATTTATATTATTTAACGAGAAATTATCCCAATAAAGCTGCATTTTATCGGTGTCAGATCGCTTGCCTGTAAAATGGAGCATTGCCTTCATTCCCCTCCCAACCTTATGATCCTTATTAATTTGCAACATGAGATGCATGCACATGTTTTGTGTGTGTGTGTGTGTGTGTGTGTGTGGAGATACCATAGTTCCTGACAAAAGGCTCTGTGTAATATATTGTAACCTTCTAACAAGATAACCACATCCTGGTCTGTGACATTGTGACATATACAGTGCAGCAGAGGTAGAGATGGGCAGCCATATATGTGTGTGTGTGTGGGTGTGTGGGTGCAGTGCAGCCACACAGCCCTGACGATGTGTTTTAGCACAGGCGAGCTAATAAGGCCACCAGAAACACCAGAACAACGTCTCACAATGAAGGTCACAAGTTCGATCCCCCGTGTAATGTCACACCGGTGACATTAAGGCAGACGGCCTCTTTACTCAGCCGCTTCTTCCTGGTCGTTGGTACAGCAGAGACCGAAGCTGAGCCGCTATTATGTTCCCTGAACCTGAAAAACAGCATGAAAATCGTATCTCCTACAAGTTCATATTCTCCTTCGGCACATCTGAAGGGCGATCGGCCACACAAGATGGCCACGGCGAGGGCGAGGGGAATTCAAACGGCGAGGAAATCGAAGGATCTTTTTTAAACATGTCTTCTTCACCTTTGCCTCTTTCTTTTTTTTGCGTGTTGGTATCATCACACGATTTCATCCGAGGACCCTATTAACCCACCGCGTGAACTTTTGTCCGTCTCTCAGGTACCCTCATTTCTGTGTGTGATGAGGGAGACAGGGGGGGTCAGGCCGTACGGACCTTGTCCATCTGGCCCCCGGGAGACGGTGGCTGTAATAGCATTTTCTGCAGGAATCATAGGACGAGATACAGGGTCAGTGTACAAGAGAGGAGACCGAAATGACCATGGGGCTCCAACACAATCACGTCCCGGTAATCACTCGCCGCCTCACCCAATGGCTTCTTCGACCGGTGCCATGTATGTTAAATTAGGGGCCACTCGTAACCATTTATGGCTCCAACAACACGTATCGATATTGGCTGTGTGAAGATCAATGCTGAAGGCTGTGTGCACTGTAGCTAATAAACCCACATTACTTATTACTATTAATATCTTAACATATTGTATCGTTCACATCATATTTAGATTAGAATATCGTCACGACACCATTAAAACGTCTTATCATAGCAATTATATCGGATAAACTCGTAATAAATCACGTACCGCAACTTTATCACCCGTTAAAATGCAAACATCTCACGACAACTAATCTAATAACGCCATAATCAAATCTCGTGGTCTTGTAATGCACACCATATGGTGCCCTGCGTGACGCGCCACAGCTGTGAACACAGGCCAGCCAATCATCACACTGCGCTGGCTCTCCATCGGGGGAAATCTGAAACAAGGACAGTCTGTCTGAGGGGCGAGCGTCCGCCTGTCGTCGTCACAATAATGTCCTCGTTATTGATCGCGGATGGGAAATGATTTGCTCCTGATGCGTTTGTTTGTTTGTCCTCCATCTTGACAACAGGCGTGTGAGAACAATTAGAATTATAGATCTCGGTGTGTTGCTGCTGCTGCTGCTGCTGCTGCTGCTGCTTTTTCTACTCAGACATTGAGTCAATCCTGAAACCCTTTTTACATTTTCTTATTGAATTAATTATGACATTGTAAGAAAATGACTCCCGGTCTGCACACAGTCTGCGGGTGATATTAACCTTCAGTCATTTCTAAACACAAAGGTTAGATGGAACTTTATTGAGTCCCGTAAGAATATAAGATCACAAATGGAATGTAAAATATGCAATAAAAAATGTAGAAATAATACTACTATGTATAAAACAAAATGTACGACATCTTGTCTCATTTTGTCTCATTAAAGGATAATACCAGTCATGTTTTATGTTTGTGCCAATTCTCTATGTTGCCCCTCTCCTTTACATTATTCCTAGTGGTGTCTGCACACAGTCGGCGTAGTTGGAGATATCGGGGTTTGTTTTCATGCTTTTACAGTATGAAAAACAACTCACACAGACTTGAAAATTGCCCGAGCTAGATAATCGATCACAATAACCATGAAGCCTTAATTTGGTTTTGTCAGAGTTTCTGTTTTATTGCTATTTAATTGTGCCAGAGTTGAGTGATTTCATGTCAATGCATGCGTTGCAAAATGATTGTGGGGGGGGATGTAAACTAGACGCAGACGGAAGTAAATGAGCTATAACTCTAAAAGAAGCCGGTATTCTCCTTTAGGCTTGTTTGCACGCTGATGTGTTTGCAGTTCTGTGCGGCGCCATTCTGTGTTTGAATTACAGGAGCCATAACTGCACAAACTGCTTTTCTGTGGATTTCAGAAAAAGCCAAAGTGCTCAACAACACACAGGCCTGAAGGTAAATCCACTCTGCAGCCTCTGGTATCATGAGTCCAGTGGATATTTGTGGATTCAAGTGGTTGAAGTGATTTGGGTAGTCATCGCTGCATAACAGAAAGTATCATGGAAATGTAACTGAGTGAATAGTCACTGTCTCCACCATACACCTTCAAATCAACGCATGTTTTTTTGACATGGCAAGTTTGGTCTCTGGTTTACCTTTTTATTTATTTGTGCATGTGTGTTATTTTGTCTCCTTTTGCATATTCCGGTACATGTCTTTTATGCTATAGATCACTCATCTGATTTGATCACTCATCCATGCAATGTCATTTTGCTCTCTTTCATTTCCAATGCTGATTGCGGCCTATGTGATGTCTGTACTGGACACATTAGGTGGGAGTCTTTTTTAATGGTTTGCACTAATGATTGGGTAACTCACACACAGTTTGCACTTCAGAGTAACAATAGTAACTTAATATCTTTAACTTTAACATCTCCTCTTCCATTTGTGTGTGCAAGCTCCCCTTACATCCGTCTTCAAATTATTTTTTAAAGACTAACTATTAAATAACATTGATAGCACAGTGGCTCAGTGGTTAGCACTGTCACCTCACAGCAAGAAGGTCGTGGGTTCGAATCTCCGCCCCGGTCCTTTACTGTGTGGAGTTTGCATGTTCTCCCCGGGTTTCCTCCCACAGTCCAAAGACATGCATTTATGTGTAGTACCGGTATGTATACGATGTAGTATGTATATGATGTATGTATGACATAGTATTTTATTTCTCCAAAAAGAAATCCATCCTGCCACCTGTCTAGTTGACGGCTTAGTGAAGTTTCCAAGCCATTGCTTTTACGTACCGTTTGATGATGAATCGTTTCCTTCTTTCTTTCTTCTTCTCCCCCCCATGGAAGATCAAATGCTATACTCTCATCTTAATCAGATAATGCCTCGCCTCGCTTATTTTCTGATGCTGACCCTCAGATCCAGTAGCTAATAAGTTACATAACATTGTTTCAGTTTCGTGCCAGATCACTAGACATCTCATTTTGAGAGGGGCAGCAGGGAGCCCTACTGGGTACAGACACCATCCTTGGGCAAGACACTGAACCACCTGCCTGCCCACTCAATGAAAGTCTCACTGGATAAGAACGTCAGCTAAATACCTCAAATGTAAATTATGAAATTAAATTCTTCATATCTTACACAGGTGTCAGAGAGTTCATGTCTTTCATGCCGTTGTGTGTTGCGAAAATCACATTATCCTCCTCTGATCATTACTTCCAAAAGCAAACGTGATGCTCACAGGAACTGCAGCGAAGTGAAATAACTTCCTTGTTCTTTGAAGGCAGTTACTTTGATGAGCTGCAGCAGGGAGCATCTGTTAGAATTGATAGATTCTCATTCCATCGACTACGTGAAAACAGAAGTGGAGTTTTAATGATCGCTGACCTTGGAAATTACATTTTTAAATACATGAATTAGAGGGACTTTGCCTCAAACCCTTCTGTTTTTCAACTTCTGTTAGTAATATGCTCACATCTACAGTATAATACACAGAACATGTAGTACAGTGCAGTACTCTCGGTTTCCATGGTTCCATGGCTGCACAATGTCACACTCTAAATGTCACACACACACACACACACACACACTGACAAACCAGACCACATTACTGTATAGGTGTAGGAGGGATATTTAGCCTATTTAAGGACAGTAAGAACTTGAATCATGCACAGACATATTTTCGACTCTCCCACATATTTGTGACTCAAGGTTGCTACGCTTTATACAACGAGTATTTATTTCCCTCTCTCTCTCTCGCTGGCTCTCCTGCATGACTCTGAAGTAAATTAAATGAAATTAGAAATGTCTCTCTCTCAACAAAACATACTGTACACTGATATATAAGGGGGAATGGTGAACTGATTTCTGAGCTGTTCACATAAGGCCTAAAGGTGTCTGCCAATTTTTATATTCATATCATGGACCTTTGATATTTGCCCCGTGGGTATACATGATTAAATATAAAAAAGACTAAAGGATATTCATGATAATTAAGACGTACCAAACACTTTATAAAATGGATAAAGATTGAGAGTTTAAAATGCAATCATTTGAATTGTTCATATATATCTTACTCTACTATGGAACTACTTAATATTCTCCATACCAGTGCAGTGCATCAGCTCTTCCAAGAAAAACATCATTAATTGTGCTTTGCAATTCTAGATCTTGGCAAATATCTTCAGTGCGACTCATTGGCAGATTAATCTGCATATCATTATAACTTAGAACTGTATTCTGCATGGTAATTTCTCTAGTTTATGTTTTGAACTGTGGGTGGCAGTATAGGTCAGGATGCTGACACGATAACAAATAAGGCGTCTGACTCGCACTTTCAATGTTCACTTTGTCATAATGTCCACCAGGGGCTGTCCAAGCGTCACCCTCCATTCTTCTTCTCTGACGGGCGAGTCAAATGGAGGTTTTAAGCATGTCAGTGGTTTGACAGGGCAGCACAGCCTCCACCTTACTGGGTGATTCCACTTCACTGGGCCACTGACAACATGTCTCCAACAGCAAAGAAAAACAACACACACAAAAAAAGCTTTTTCATATCCTTGATTCATGTTAACACCCGAAACGTGTGTGATCTGATGTCAGACAGGAAACATGGGGACATGTTGTGGGTGACAACACCATTACAAAACACTAGTATTTTGTATATGAACAATTACAATGTCCTGGTCTCCTATACTCCTGTTCGTGTCAGTTTGCCTTTTCCTCTTTCTTTATGCTGAACAGATGGACTCTGTTCTGATTGGACACAGATGGGGTTTCCGTGGTAATATCAGACATCCCACACAGTGTTATATGTGTCCCAGATTGGACTCTTAAGCAGAAATGATTTCAATGGTTTATTGTCTTCCGCAGTCCCGTGTGTCAGCGCGGCTTAGACTGCGACGACAAAGACATATAGCCATGCGAACCCCCATTTCTGGTCTAAATTGCTGATTGCAGTCAAATTGCTCAACGTGAAATGTCTGACATAGGCTTTGAATTGCCTATCGTGTATCGACCAAAGTCTGTGAGATCAATACATAAAGAGGACATCCAGATCTTTTGACTTTTATGGTTGTTGATATGGTGGTACTGGGACCCTAGAATGCACTATTGGGGCTTCTGGAGGTGTCATGGGACTAATGCAATTAAACATCTGTGATGAGAGGTGCCCACTTAATAACCTCAACGACATCCCTGCTCTTACCCGCCCTTCTTTCTTCCCTGTCGTATCCCGAGCCAGATTGCTGCACTCAGATAGATAGGCCTCACCCTAGTTTCATTGCACAAGGGTTACATCAGATCCTGTGTATTGGTAAGTAAGAGAACTCTGTATGCTCACTGCCACCTCTTTGCCTCGAACATTTTCCAGTGGAACACCAGCTGTCATCACTGTTTCTATGAAAAGTTAAAACATTCAGACCTGAAGACTCCCCCTAAAATGATGAACAATCAGTCGAGTGATGATTTGGAAGGAACACCACAGGGAAGCGAGCTAGCCTCTGCCAATGTGGCCAAGATCCATTTATGGGCATCAGGAGGATGCCAGTGGTGGATTGGTGGTCATGCGAGAGAGCAAGGCTATGGCCTGGTGAAAGCAATGACCAGAAGGACTGGGAGAGACAGCCCACCACTGGCAGCTCATCTCCGGGCAGATGTGTGGAGGAGTGGTAGGTCCTGCGCTCTACGTGTCTGCGATGTTTAACATGTAATTCCACGGTGCGCTGGGCGTGTGCCAGGGGCTATCGCACTTGACAGCGGCTTTAGGCTATGGGTGGTTAAGAATGCAGTTCTAACATATGCATAGGCTATTCTTGACAGGGTGATAGCTTTCTACCTACTTAGAAAGAAGAAGATGTGAAATTTGGTCCAGTGTATATACACAGAATGTTCTATTAGTTGTGGCCCAGAAGCCAGAAATGTTTTCCATTGATTTGTCCAAAATGTTGAAGGCTGTTATTTTGTAAGCACGTAAGAATGTAAAGTATGTCTCTTCAAATGCAGCTTTATGCTTTACACCACCTAACAGGAATCCAGTCCAGAGCTACTTTGATGTCATGAAATGGAACATGAAACAGCTTTTTATCTTTAAACAACATTCTTCACATAAATGTCGTGAGTATGATTTTTGACAAAGTCTCGTATTCTCCGGGCTAGATTCAACATTTCGTAAAAGTCAACAAACGAGTGATTCTGTGTTTGCTTTGGTTAGACTCATAGCTGGTGCGACGGAGTCCCCCGGGGACCTATCCCGGGGCCCCTGAACATGTCAAAGATTTAGAACTCAAGCCAGGTGGTGGCTTTTAATCCCTCCATGAAAACTCCTGCACGCTACATGTAATTGATCGTAATAAATCATTTTACATAATGGAAATTAGCTGTGGAAGGGGGTCAGAGCTTCTTAGGCCAGGGAAAAGGTTCAAACCCATATTCATCACACACCAAAACAGAATATCCACAGATGCTTGAATTTCACTGAAGAATAGGTACTGTAAGGGGTATTTGCAGTGAACCACATACATGATCCACATTTGTTGTACTTGATTCAACGTTGCAATATCTCCATCTCAAATGGCAGACCAAAGGTCAGTATTTAGTCAAACATGAACCACGCAGTAGAAGAAAAAAATCTGGATGCTTGGCTAAAGCTAGGTATCCATCACATCTTTTTAACGGTTATTTTTTATTTTTATACACAGTAGAGAGAGAGACAGGAAGTATTGGGGGATGACATGCAACAAAGGTCCCAGGCCAGATTCAAGCCCAGGATGCACCTCTGCCAACTGAGCCACCTAGGTATCCATCATTCATCATAGTACACAATGAGAGAAAGGCTATGTGTTAATCCACATCGCTTTGATTTCTGACACTGATAACTATTTTATTCTTGATCAAATTGATCCTGGTCATATTTCAAGGTGCCCTGCCCCTAAGAAGGCTTTGCTTTCCATTGTACTGTAGTGGGTGTGGAACCATTTGCTTTATTAAGGTATTACATTGCTATTGCAGAGTAACATACCTGACTGGTCAAAAAACAACAGCACATTTCAAGTCCTCACATTACCCTAACCCTAAATTCAGTTTAATTGAAGATGACCATATACTCTCTCATTCATTTGAATGGTATAACATGAGGAAATTCAATAGGTGTTTTGCGAGTTGTGTGGTGTAGAACCTTTAGGATTGGTCTCCGGGCTATTCAGGCATTTAAGCTGATGTAAATATTAGAAATTAAATACACGATGTGTCATAAGTTTGGCAATATGCATGTGTCTGGCTTGGGGGTCTAAAGATCATTCACATGGGTCTTTGGTGCATCCCTGACAGCAGCTGCAAATGACACAGGGAAAATAAAAAAACAGCCAAGAATCATAATGTTACCTCATGGACAAGCATACAAGTAATATAGTTAAGTTAGTACATTCTGTCGTAGTAAGGTTCTGCACTTTTATATCTATTTTTTTTCTCCAATCACACAACTCAATCAGTAAATACGTCCAAAACGTCACACAGCTAATAAATGCACTCACGCAAGACCATAACCCAGAGGAGGCGAAACGTAAACTGAAGTCTATGGCTGAAGTAAACACCTGAGCTCATGATGTAAATATAGCAGGTGAACGGCGCTCAAGACGTTTTACTAACTATAAACATGCCCCAGCCACAGCATCATTTTTTGGCAATCAAATTATGCCATGTGATTTAGCATCAGAAAGAATGGAGGCTTTGGGGCTAAGATGTTGTACGGGAATGAGAATCTGAAAGAAACCTGGAAGATGAAGGATGACAGGTTTATCCAAGAAGACATCATCTTTCAGAGGAATAATGAACACAGTGTGGCAGACAGAGGGACTTTAGGCAGGCTCCTCTAGGGGTTGCTAGAGCCCAGGGACAGCCATCCCCCTACTCAGCAAGACGAGAGGCAGCTGGGGAAGGTTAAAGGGGAAGGACAGGGCCAATCGGAGCCGAGAGCGAGCCCTATAAAAAGAGTAGGGAAGAGATGCACAGAGGGAAGTGCGGGTCCCATAGTGAATGGGACTTAGAGAGAAGAGGTGTGTCCCATGGTATGTGTCAGAGAGAGCGAGAGAGACAAGGAGAGGATCGAGAGAGCTGGGGATTACGAACGGTCCGTGATTCCCCCTCGGCGAAGAACCTGTTTCCGGCTATCTACACCCATGTAAACCCTGGACAATACTACGCATGTAAACCCTGGACTCTGTATTGAACCCTGCCTGTACCTGTGTGAAGAGGTAATTAAAGCTGGAACGTTAAACCCCGTTGTGGACATTGTGCTTCCGTGTGTTTCTCATCTCCGTCCCGGTGGAGACTCGGTTCAGAGACCGGGTTATCACAACAGTTTCACATTTGCTGAATACAATGAGCTGTAACACGGACTTTATCAATATTTACTCAACTCCTCCAATCTTATACACTACGCACATTTGAAACACACACAGACCATTATATGATGTGTTATACAGTTTGAAAACAAGTTATGTTATACAACTAAACATACGCCGCCGTGTTAGTTCTGACGATATTGACATCAAGTCGTATTCATCTGAGCTCCCGCTAAAAAAAAGATAGGTGGCCGTTCAGGCGTCATGGTTCCCACTAGAAGGAGTGAACCTTCCCAGTTCCCAGGTGTCTTGAAGGCAGCCTCAGTCCATCATCAGTCATCAGTATCGATCCGCCCATCCCTCGGGACATCCCTATAGTATTTGGATGCACTTTAGCAACAAAACGGACAACAGTCATTGTTTTAAGGGGGAAGACGAAGTGGGGCGATGACTCAGTGCTGCTGTTTCACAGCAGAAAGTAGAACACTGAGCCCATTGTGCTTTTCATCTGCTAACTCACTGCATCCGCACCAAACTCACTGACAGACGGAAGGTCACAAACAGCAGGGGGGGGGCACTTGGTGGAGAGAATCGATCTTGACACCAGAGGAAAACGGATCGAGCCTCCGTCAACACACATGGCCCTCGAATGCATTCCCTAAAGCCCTGTTGGGCGTCTGAGCGTCACATCAGAGAAGTCCCACTGTAGGTACTGTAACGTGGAGGGATGCAGTGAAGGGATGCAGTGGGGGGATGCAGTGGAGGGATGCAGTGGATGGATGCATTGGAGGGATGCAGAGATGCATTGGAGTGATGCAGAGGAGGGATGCAGTGGTGGGATGCAGGGGAGGAATGCAGTGGTGGGATGCAGTGCAGGAATGCAGTGGAGGCCCACCTGAACTCAGTGTAGCCTAAAAGTCACAATACGCATCATAGTAAGTATTAAACTGACTGATTATATCAGAACACAGGTTTGAAAAGAGAGTTGCTGAGTTGTGTTCCTCGTCGGACTGGTAACGCAGCACAGTGGCTGTGGGCCTACTGGTCTGCCTGTGAGACGAGCCTGTCACGTGACAGGCTCGTCTCACAGGCAGACCA